>VYZU01031428.1:143882-196610 GCA_013401355.1 Ceyx cyanopectus
ACATTGTTGGCTCATGGTCATCCCCCTGTCCACCAGGACCCCCAGGTCTCTTTCTCCAGAGCTGCTCTCTAGTACATCAGCCCCCAGCCTGTACTGATACATGGAGTTGTTGTGTCCCAGATGCAGCACCTTACACTTGCTCTTATTAAATTGCATTAAATTTCTCCCTGCCCAGCTCTCCAGCCTGTCCAGGTCTCTCTGGATGGCAGCTCAAAATGAAAAAAAAAACAAATCATTTATCTACTTGCTGACTGAAGCCCAGGTTTAAGTCCCCACAAGGACATGTTCAGCCAGTGAGCAGACCTTCCTTGACTTCCTAAAAACGCTCCAGGAAGCCCACAGACAGAAGTGAGATCTTCATTGATGGGGCTGGTACCACTATCTCTTCAGATGTTTCCTACCATAAAACCTTCCTTACAGATTCCTCTATCTTCACCAGATTTTATCTTTCAGACCAACATTTTCCTGGCTTATGGCATGTATGTCACTTGAGAAAAATGGGAGCAGAAATTGTCTATTGAGCAAATAAACTATTTACCAAAGAGAAAAAAAAAAAAGTTACCTTTTTAAAAGGCCCAACAAGTTCTTTCAAGTGACTTGAATTTTTATGAGAGGGGAAAGAAGAGATTCCTTTCATGCCACATGCTGATTTTTTACCATACTTGTGAAAACCTAGACAGGTCATAAGCCTTTGGAAAAACTGCAATTTACACTTGTTCAGCTGACAATAAAACTTTTTTTAAAAACCCACCACCTTTCTAAAATCCTCTGCTTCCTGGGCCCTCTGTAGTCTAAGTGACCTTCCCTACACATGAGCTCAAGCAAGGTCTAAATCTGGTCTGGGGAAGCAAGAGGAGGACTGAACCTCTTGAGTTTGCATCTTCCCTCATCCTCCCTGCTGCCTGCACATGGGGATTGCTGGAAAAGGAGGCTGGCTAATTCTAAAGCAGTAGGAAAGAGTCAGGGAGGTGATCAGGATGCACTGACTTGAGACATTGTGAGAAGAATGGGGCTGAAATGCTACATGGGAGAAGAAAGCTGGGAGGTGTGACACCTGGAGCATTTGAGCATAGAGACTGCAACTTATTGGGGCTGAGGGGAGGGGAAGAACATGGGAGAAGGAGCCAGAACGTGAGGTATGTGGAAAAGGATTAAAACATGGGGCATAGAGTTCAGAAGTGGAAACTGTATTTTTCTAGATCTAGGGTCTGGAGCTTAGATGGGATCCTAGCCTTGATAGGTAAGAACAGGACTGGCGAAAGGAGCCAGAAGTTCAGAAGAAACAAGGGAAGCTGAGGAGACAAAACAAAAGAGGTCAATGGTGGGAGAGAAAAGCTGAAAAAATCATGACCACTAAACTAAGCACTTGGGCAAGTCTTGGCCAATTCATTACACAAAGTTAAGCACTTCAAAATGGGGAAACGTCAGCATTACGCTTGTTCCAGCAACCTGAATGCATCCCATTTTGCATAACCACTACAAATCAGTCCTGAATAATATAATCAATGACAATTTTTCTTGCAGGACAACTGTCTCATTCAATGCACCAGATGGATTGAACTGACACTCAAACGGAGATGTTTGGAAAGTGGGCAGTAATCAAAGGAGGGGTAGAGAATGGCTGGGATAAACAAGACAATGATATGGCTCAGTCAACTGAAAGCTATACTGCAAGGCTGGATTGGTCCCTATCATAGTGATGCCAATAGAATACACTAGGCAAAACTAGAATAGAATACATGCAGTTAGAAGAGACATACCATGATTATCTAGTCCAACTGTTTAACCATTTCAGGGCTGACCAAAATCTAAAGCATGTTATTAAAGGCATTGTCCAAATGCCTCTTAAACACTGATAAGTATGGGACATTGACCACCTTTCTATGAACCCTGTTCTAGTGTTTGAACATCCTTTCAATGTTCCTAATGTCCAGACTAAGCCTTCCCTGGTGCAACTTTGAACCTTTCCCAAGTGTTCTCACTGGATACCAGGGAGAAGAAATCAGTAAAATCTCTTAAACCAGATTCTTCACAAGCAGTCACTAAATTTGTGTGCCTCATTTTGTGGATGCCTGACAAAAGCTTGATAAACTCACTGGTTCCTTTGTTGGGAAGTGGCAATTCCAAACAAAAATAAATGCTGTAGTAGGAGCCCAATTTTGACAAATCGGTAAGTATAAAGTTTTGACTCTGTTGAAACAAAAAGTATATAGTTCAGCCCACTTTCTTTTGACTCTGCACATTTTCAAAACTTTTTTCAAATAAAAGGAAGATACATATTGAAATTATAAACTATTTTGAATAAACAATTAAATGTTTAATCTAGACTATATTGAAAGAAACAATTCAAATTAAAATTAAGAAAGAGAAACAGTTTGGAGACTGGTCTGCTTTTCTCCTGTCAAAGAAAAATTTGCTTTGAACACAGAAAGCATGTTGTACTTTGAATAGTGATATTCTAAGTGTCTCATATGTTCCATGAAAAATTAACAGACATTTTTTACCTTAATCTTGCTGCACCTCAGTTCTCTGCCTATACAATGGATTTATTTACATAAAGCAGCTTGTGTCCTCTCATCTCACAGGAGTAGGATGAAGATCCATGAACTTCCTGATGTGCTGAGATACTGCCCTAATGTGTGCCACAGATAACACCTTGTGATGAACAATATGCCCTTCTCAGCAGCCTCTGAAAGCAGGCACAATATACAAAGCTTAAGGTTACACATTAAACAAGGTGAAGAAAAAAAAATACTGAATCACTGCTCAGTCAGAAAATGTCACCCATCCTGTGTATGGAAGCAGGCAGGGGTTCTGTCTTGAAAGATAATAGGCAGTCTTGAAACCACTGCTCTATAATGCATAGGCAGAAAAGTGCCAAATTAAGTCTGCAGTCTTAATTCTGGCATTTTCTTCTGTTTGAAGTGCTTGCTTTTGCAACCTCAATAATATTCATCTGACACAGTTGTGCCTATGTAATATATGAAAGGCTCTTGGCTCAGGGGCCTTGGACTTCACAGAACATTGCAGCAGTCCCCCAGAGTTTTCCTCCACAGTTATTTTGCTTCCAGCTCATAACAGTTTTGCAGTACTGTATTAGAGTCTGCCTTTTCCTGTCTTCCTCCTTCACTACATGCCCTTCCTCAGACCTGCTTTCCCACCTTCAGCCACCCACCCAGACAGCTTCCCTATGCTGACTTTCATCACTGCATTGTTAATTATTTGCTTGGGCTATCACGATCTTATGACTCCAAGAACAGACAGAGGTTTCAATACATTAGATATAAAACAGTAAATACAATAGTTGAGGTCTCCTAATTTCAGGGCAGAATTGCAAGTGTTGCTTTCTGCATTCTTTCCAGACCTGGTCCATTCTGCAGATGTGCCTGCCTCTATCACTTGCTCCTTTGTAACCTTCCATCCAGCAGCTATACTAGTGGAAGGTAGAAAGAAAATCTTTGACTCAGTACACCTGCCTCTAATTACTACTTCTTCTAGATCCAGATTCCCTTAACATTTTCACTGCTATATAGCTCCTGTGTCTCATAGTTTTTATCCATATCTCTTTACCTGAACAGAAGCTGAATCATCCACTACTTCTCAACTGAAGAAAAAACAACCCTGGAAACTTCTGTTGGGGAAAAAGCCCCTTCAAAGACCTTCTGGTATGGTTTTGTTCATCCTGCAAAATATGCCCAAAGCCTTGTATAAAGATCATACAGGCAACACATTTGCATTGTGGCATCATATTAGGGTGGGATTAGGGGCTGATGTTTAAAAAACTCTATGTAGAGGGAAAAATAATTTGGAAATTGCCAAAAAAAATACATGCTTACTAAAAAATAATATATATAAAAGGGGCTTTTTAAAATTCTGAAATTTTTTTTCCTTCACTGGCATGCCTCATCCTGTCCTATTGTAAATAACTGCCCTCCACTTTTTCTTATTCAGTCTCTCCCTTCCCTCCCTCTCTCCTGGCTCTCTCCTCTGTCTCTCTCTAGTGAATAGTGAGCTGCAAGAAGCATTCCTGGGCTAGAAATTAACATATTAATGAAGAAAGAGCCTTGAAGAAGGGTTGAGAGATGGAGAGAAAACAGAGAGAGTAGGGAGGTAGAACAAAATAACAAAGAGAAGATATAATGAAGAAGGGACAGAGAGACAAAGCACAAAGGGAGGGGGAAAAAATGCCTTTCTCAGGAACTTGTGCTACTTCAAACACTTCCTTGGGAAGAGAAGATGAAAGAGAAAAGAAAGAGGGTGGTGAAAATGGGTTGGTTCTGTTTTAAAGCAAAATTTAATACTTCTTTAGAAAAGAATTACCTATTGAGAGAAGGATGAGAAAGTTGAAGGGTGGGAGTCAGAGAAGGACACAGAGACACACAAAGGGAACATGACTGGTAACAAGAACACTGGTTTTATCCCCAGCTGTTGGAAATCACCATGAGCACGGAGGCATGGATAAGTCAGTGCAATCATAGGTCTTTTCCTATGGGTTATTGCCTCCCAACAACCTTTCTATTCTCTCCTTCTACAATGTATTCCTGCAAGCCTTCCCAAAAATTATGTTGAAAAAGCAGAACACATCAATTAGAAAAGACTACTGTTGATCTGGCAGGCTCACGAGTCCCACTCCCAACCCCTCACAGCACTCTTTCAGGCAAACAGTGGGAAACCCATTAGGATCAGTTGGTTGATGAGAAAAAAAAATTGTTGGTTTGAGTATCTAAGTAGTTGTTCAGTCATCTGTTCCCCTACTTGATCACCTATAATTTACATCTTTGGTTAGATGCACTGCAGAAAAATATATTCTAAATATGCTCTTACACCCACTGACCAGGACAAGCCCACCACTCCCATTCCTGCTAATAAGACAAAAGGACTAAAGATGGATTCCTAAAGAAGGAACTTAACGAAAGTGTATCTTTAGTGATGAAATACACAGCAGAACTTAGCAAAACCAAGGCACGTAAGAACTTGACTATGAAAACAAGGGTTTTGGCATAGTTCTTCATCAGTAAAGATGTGAGCTTTTACCAGAAGGCCATTCCTGTAAATCAGACTTCCTTCAGTTTATCATTGTCTTTCACGATCCCACCAGCATGTGCCACCACAGAACTTGTTTCCACAGCTTCCTGGCGGTACCAAACTGGCTCCTTGGCACCTCACCAGTGTGCTTCAATGAGAACACCCTCAATATTCTGACTGCTCATGGTCTTCTGCATCACCCTCCTGGAGGTGTAACAGTTGAGTAAATTTTCACAAGCACAACAGTGTTTGTCTCCTTGCTTCTATAATGGTGAGGGGAGCAGACTGAGGACCTTTTTTTACTCAGCCATTGCCAATCGAGACCCCTAGGTGCTACCACACAGCTTTCTTTTCTGAGTCTAAAAAAACATTCCAACATGAGCCTCTGTCACAAATGTGACAAATTTATATGGCTGCTTTCCCTTGACTTCTGAGGCAAAAACAGAAGACTGCAGAAATTTGCAAGGATAGAAGTCCCCCCTGCCCAGCTACAAGCAGAATGTCCACATCCAAGGCCACAGCATCCATGCAGGTATCTGGCTTTCAGTGTTGCTGCTCTGACCTGTGCCAACTGAAAAAGTAAACTACAAACCACACAGAGGAATAAGGGTCAGTGCCACTCATGGCCCTCACACTTGGGGAACTGTCTGTGTGCCAAGCTTAGCAGTAGCCTGTATGCCCTTCTCAGCATGTGGTGTAAAACCAAGCTCAGTGATGTTTTTTTATTTCCACAAGTGGTCCTCCTTCTGTACCACATTCCCACACTCCATTGCTGCTTTTCTGTCTATGTCCTTCTCTGGGGACCTGCTTCCAGGTTGCCAACTGATGGCTGCGACAAAGGATTCAGAGCAGCCACAGCTGAGTGGCAAAAGGCAGGATCCCTTCTCCAGGCTTTGTGAGGATCCAGAAGTGGGTGGCAAAAAGGAAGGCAGCCAGCAACAGCACAAAACAGCCTGATCCCCAGTGGAAGGTGGTGGATGCCTCTTACCTAGAGCAGCCCTCTGCTACCCTGTGTCTAATTGTACCCCTAAATGACCACATACCCTCTGTGCTGGTTTACATGGTACTTCCAGTGCCACCAACTGGTGGGAGTGCCATGATCTTCTCATTTGGGTCCTCCACTCTGCCAACCTTTCATGTCATGCACTTTCAATGAACTATAATAAACTATTCCAAATCAATTTCACAACACTGTTAAGCTTGTGCCTTCATCAATTCAAACTTGAACTTCCCATGAAAAATTGCTAGGAGAAAAAAATACGTATCAGTAAATTAAGTATATTTCTCACTCTAGACAGTCAAACTGTTGCCTTTTCCAGAACTAGCATCTTTCCACAGCCACCAGAGAAACTGTCACTTGGCACCACCTCCAAGGTGCTTGTTTCATCTGACCAGTAGTCTCACACTGGCAAAAAGAAAGACCTCCTCCTCCTCCTCACAGCTACATTAAAACCAAAATAGATCTGCAAGTAGAACTCCTCAGTATCTCACTACTTCAAAGAAAGAGAAGGAAAAGGAAAGTGAGACATAGCAGCAGAACATACAGAACACTCCAAAACTGGTCCTGCTGCAACTCCTGGATTTGGGCAAGTCAAATGCTGGAAAGCTTGGTGTGCCACACTCCCCAAAAGAACAGCTTTTTGACACATACATACTGTGCATACTGAAGAGCAGTTGTTAGATGTTCAAATTTATTCAGAGGCTGTAAGCATCTGTACTTTGCACCTCAAAGTCTTAACAGTCCCTCGGTGGTGCTGAAGAGCATTTTGTCATGGCTTAAGTACCAGCTCTTCTAAGCTCTCACCATGCCACACGTCACTACTCAAATGCAGAAGGGCAGCATCAGCATCTTTGAGAAGAGAGTGGAAAGCATTTCTGCAGCAATCCGTGCTTGAGGTACCTCACATCACTCACAGGGCTTAATCTGCCAGTGACGTGCTATTTTAAAGGGGAAGAAAGCAATTAAAAGCATCCTTTTGAGGGGACCATATTTTATTTATTGCATCTATTACCTATGTGGCTGCATTCTCAGAGCTTCATTGCAGTTGACCATTTTGCTCCTTAGCCACTTCTGGTTATCCCTTGTCTATACCCAGAAGCAGGTACACAGCAGCCTTGATGGACACTCCCTCTGCCCGGTGCAGAATTTCCAGAGGAAACAAACAAATCAGTGTAGAATGTAGGTACATCTGCCGAAAACATGTCATGGTCTTGTGATGAAGGAGATCTCTTAAAGCAGATATCATCTGCTGGTAAAGTCTGCATGCTGGAAAAAGCTGCCAACTCCCTTCCTGAAACAAATTCTGGAACTGCTGGCTACCTGCTTCACACAGGCATATAAGAAGCATATGTGGCACTGCCACTAATTTCGAGTTTATTAAACAGCACCAATGTCTTTGTTAAAATCCACCTCTAGCAATTCCATTCTGCCAGCTGAAATTCCTCATGCAGCTCCAGTGAGGTGCAGTATTCGTTTCCATACTATGTGCTGTTAAACAGTTGCTCTATTTCACCCCAGAGATGGATGAATTTTAGCAGTGAATTAAGCCATCCCTTTCTACTTTTTAAAGTGCTTTGGAATTGCAGATAAAAGATACTACAGCCCATCATAAATAAATGTAAGATGCTGACACTGCTACTGAAGGTAGCCATCTTGCTGAAAAATGATTTCATTTGTGACACTAATAATATAGGGAAGAACACCAGCAAGACACTGAAAACTCATTTCCATCTCGTTTTAATACAGCTTCAAAACTCAAAAAAATCACTGTTGAGTCAGCATTTGTGCTTTTTTAACCACTGTCAGGCCACAGAGATTCACAGGTTTTCAGTCCATTGTGGCATCTCTCTTCCACCCTGGCCACACTATCAATTGGTGAACTCTTCATCCAATTACCTGCAGTCTCACCAGATTCTTCACAAAGACCAATTCTGAAGTCACAAAAATCCGTTTTTCAAGCATTTTTCATGGTGTGTTACTGCAGAGGGGAGCTCTAATCACCTTACAATCTTTACACAATCAAGACAGGTGTGGAGACCTGTTCAATGTGATATAGCAAGCTAAGGAGTTTCACCACAGGAGTGGAAAAAGAGCTTTCTTTGTAGGAAGACAGCTGGCAGCATTCAGTCTGATTGATCATTTCAAGGGCACCATGGTTAGATTTTAATATTCAGGTGCTTGCAGGTTTGAATAGGGACATTTTTTTATTATTTAAATCAGGAGAGAACATGCTATGGGAATGACAGAGCAGGTAGTGGACTGGATAATCTGACAGGTCTCTGCCATTTCTATTTTCATTGTTACTATTTCACTCACATTTAAGTATTTAATGTTTTTACTGCATTTCTAGATCATCTTTCAACATTCAAATACTTCAAGAAATACCACACACAGTGAATATTCAATACCAAAGAAAAGAAAAAACACTAAAGTAACATATACGACTTTCAAATATTCATATTCAATTAAAAATAAATTTTTCTAACCTTATCAAAGCAGGAATCCCTTGTCTAAGACTGCAAACCAATTTTTGAAGCTCGAAGTGAAGCTGGCTTCAAGTTATTTGTCCACACCAACCCCAGTACTGGATAACTATTTGAAATTATTATTATATATTACTGGATAATTATTTGAAATCAGAATGAATGTACTCATTTCACACTCTCACAACTCAAAATTTGAGTGGCAATAATGAATGGGGAGTTTTGCTCAGATTTTTCCAAAATGTTCACCTTTGGATTAAGAATGAAAATAAAATTTGCAAGGTGAAACAAAATATACTTCAAAAATTATAGTTACTTGAATATAGGCCAGTGGAGAGGTCTGTGAGCTGCAGAGGATGGTTTGGGTTCTACACAGGTAACAAACAGGTGTTCAAAGCCACAGTTTGGTTTGGTCCCTTTGAGATAAGTATTCAGCTGCCCTATAGATATGCAGATCCACATTTTCCCCAAAATTTGGATGCAAGACTCGAGTATACCCTTAAAGCAATGATTCTGAGAGCAATTTCAGCAGCAGCGCCTAGTCAGGAGTGCTCAAAGCCTTGATTTGGCAAAACAACCTTGGGCTTAGCTTGAAACGTGCACAATGATTTCTTACATGAAGCATATACGACAAAAACCACTGAATGGTAGATGCCTACCTACCGGGAACACGGAACAGAGCTGTTGGGCTCATCTCCATCACACAGGGGTGTAGGACAGAGAGGGGAAAAGGATATCCCACTAAATGTTAAACCACGGGAATGGCATTAGACTGCAGAACACAAAAAAACCCAAAACAAGTCTCATCCTAGATGTACCAGGGTTAATGTTTCCC
Organism: Ceyx cyanopectus; assembly: GCA_013401355.1. NCBI lineage: Eukaryota > Metazoa > Chordata > Aves > Coraciiformes > Alcedinidae > Ceyx > Ceyx cyanopectus. Next base: position 153,226 of record VYZU01031428.1, read on the forward strand.
TCTGCCGAGAAAAGCCATCTGATTTTAGGTTTTTTCACCTTTTTGCATAGATTTCTGTCAACGGTGAAGGCTGGGGCGTCTCCCCCACCCCCCAGGAGGGAGCCACTAGGCGGCGAGCTGGGCTGGTGCCTCGTCAAACCGCATCCCGAACTCAAACTGGGGGAAGAGGAAGGGGAAAGGGGAAGGGGAAGGAGGGGAAGGGGAAACAACACTGCTGCACAGTTGCACAGGGAGTCATAGCAACGCAGCAGTTCCTATTTTTAAAAACTTGAAAGATAGTAAGAACATTAACTCTATTAGGGAAAGAAAAAAAAAAAAAAAAGGAAAGAAAGAAAAACTCACGTTAAAAACCCCCTGCATGTGTTCCTTACAGGCTCTAGCAATGAAACCACATATGGCTAGCCATCAATTTGCAGGTGTGCAAGTCAGAAAACATCCACAGCCTCAAAAAGGCAGTCCTTGAAGAGAAGAGGCTATTTCTCACCTTCCCTCTGTTGATCTGCTAAAGCAGGTTTTCAAATTCCATGGGACACTTTAAAACCCACAGGATACCAATTTGGTATCTGGGAAGATACCACTGTAGCTGATGCTAAACCACAGCAGAGCTGGGGTTGCGGTTTTGCGCTGTTTTCATCAGCTCCACCGCAGAGGAAGTATTTTGATTCACTTTTCATGAAATGCAGAGAGCCTGAATGTACAAGTTAAAGCATATTGTCACCAGCAAGTGAAGTTGCCACAGTATTAGCACTAATTGGACTTGGCTGCAGAGCAGGAAACGTCTCAGAGGGCTGGAAGCAGAATATGGACATTTTCCCATCTGGAAACTGATGGTGCATACCAAAATTCATTCCCAGCTGGTGGGTTTTGGAGGCCTTTATGAAAGGGTCTGTCCTCTAATCAAAAGATAATCCTTGCCAAAAACCCATCACTTCACTTGAATCCTCCTATTCTATTTTAATTGCAGAGAGGAAGAAAAATCCAGCTGTCCACACAGAACAAGGGCCACTTCTTCCCCTCAGAGAAAGACCTGCTCTGCAGGACTGAGGCATACTGTGGCACCTACTGAAGCACATTTTTGCTGTCCCCCAGATCATATACTCCCTTTGAAAATACGAAGGTCTGTAGTGTTCCACTGGTTTGCCAAGTTGTTTTAATGTTACACCTTCCCCTGCAAGATAGCTCTGCCTCCCACTACCTAAGCAGCAGTGCTTAAGGACTGGGCAAAGCAAGGAGGATGGTCAGGCACAGACCATGTCCTTCTACATCAGGCACCCTTAGCAGTCCATCCCTATAGTAGAGGTTAGGGTCAAGAGCATGTTACAAGACTGGCCTCAGTACCCCGCTTCAGGAGACAGAACAACAGGAGTGACAGGAAGCCAACACTGCCTCTGAGATGGGGTGGCACATGGATAAATGCTCCCCATTCACACACGGCTCACCTCCTGGGCAGGTGTCATGACATGGTTGCAAACTCTGCATCTTCCACCAGCACCAAGTAACTACAACAGGGAGCAACATATACAGGACAAATGAAATGCAACAGGAGGTACAAGGCAGGGAGGAAAAAAAAATTAAAAACAAAAACTCAAACGAAAACAAACCACATACAAGCAAGCAATGGCAGTATTCAAGCAGCAAAGAGCAAGGTGATGTACAACAGGGGACATGGAGAAGCAGAGAGACCCTGATGGAGGCAGGAGGCTCCGGCCAGCCTTGGCTGCCAGCTGCTGCTGGAGCCGTGACAGAACAAGCAGATTTCAGCAGCAGGTATCTCTAAGCTGTCGGCAGCACTCACACCACATGCTGCCAACAAGCACCAGCCTGACGGCAGCTGGACACACCAGCGAATGGGAACATAACAAGCTGCTAACAAGACACCGGCTTAAAGGCTCCAAAAGGTCAATAGTTCTTTAGTCTCTCCAAGTTTCTGAAAAGGGCAATTTCTGAATCCATAGGAGCATGTCATTCATACCTTCTCTCCCCTCCTCCTCGGAGTTTAGAAGCAAGTTCCAGCACTGCACCTCCCACTGCTGGAGCAGCACTAGATTTAGGGTCTGGAGCAGGCAGCTTCCCAGCCAGCTTCCAAACAGGTAGATGTGGCCTCACAGAAGCCAGAGACCTCATTGCTGGCATGGGCACTGTCCTTGGCACTGACCTGGGGAAAGCAGGTTGAAGAAGCAATGGGCAAGATGTTGCTCCTGGATATCTGGCACAACACCATGAAGGGGCACTGCACCTTTCCAGGATTACATATAGCCACTGTCTTTGAGTCTCCAGGGAAGCAATATTTTTGTACAATCCTATTGCAAGTACTTTCTTTGCTCACTGACTCACCTCTCAGCTGCCTAAGTCCCAGCAATTCCTAGTTTCCACTAGGGGAATATGGCCATGTGAGAACAGAGCTTGCCCTGGGTGTTTCGTTGAAAATAATTTGCAACCAAATCATCAAGGACTTTTTAACTTTTCTTAACAGGTTGGCATGGAAAGCTTCAGGTGAAAGTTAGTGTTCCCCAAAGTGGAAGTATCAAGTCCAAAAAATGCATCAAGTTAGATTGCCAGCTGTTTTCATATTTGAGGAATCTGAGGTACAGAACTGAATCTACCTTTGTTCCTCTCTTAATATATTTCTTTGCAAAGGCAGTATAATTCCACATTTGTATTTTCATTCCAAAGCAAATGCTTCACTGCACTTTTTATTAAAATGAAATCTGGTGTGTGCAGCTTGGTGTTAAATGAGAGACTATTAAAGCCAATCAGTGGAGAACTCATTAGTAATCCTACAACAACAAAATAGTAGTTATGGCCCAGCATTCTCAAGCAGCTATGACAACCAGTAGGAATAAACCAGGTCTTACTGAAGGCAACAATAAAATACAGGCTATGTAGTCCAGTGACTGTGAATATCCATACAAAATGGTTGAGCTTCTATTCCTCAAGTATGTGCCAGAAATCATATTCTTTTCTCATGACTCATCCCTGAATTCCACTCCCAAGAATGCTCCTGTCATTTAGTTATTTCTTTCCATTTCTAAACTGTAATGAGAAGCACCAATCCCGAGCTCAAGGAAATCTGGCCCATCAATTAAAATAACGAAATAAGCAGAAGGCTGACTATAAACACATCCACCACTTCCCACTCACTCCTCAGAAGCCATGGTGAAGGGAGAATAGACGAGCTTTGCAGAATGCCTAGAAGGTAAGTAACAGTCATTGGAAAGACCAAGAGGTGGGAACTCCAGAAGAAAACCCTGTTAGAAACTCCTCAAAACCTTTGTCATCTTCTCCTCTGGTAGAAGGAAGCAGAGAGCACAGTGGTTTGCTGGATACCCAGAAGACCAGCCACTGAGATAACTATAAACTTGGTAAACTGAAATATTGCAACTAGATTTCTGACACAACAAAGGAATTAATAAACAGGTAATTATTACAAACAAACCAAATAAAAAACATAATTGAACTGGTAAATACCATTTGGATATTTGGACTCCAAATGATCATCTAACCCTAATATCAGCATAAATTGAGATAAATCTCACACTAGAGGAAAACTTCCTTGATAATCATACAAAAGGAAAACTAATAATTCCTGTAGCACAAATTTTTCATAAAGTATCATTTTACTACGAGGTAGTGTAGTTATCCCACCAGTCAATTCTAGGACAAAAACTGCAATGTTCAATGGTCACGATAGTAATTCTGCCGTTCCAGCCTAACACAAAGAAGAATCAGTTTCAAGAGAGACAAGAAACAGTTGCTATGAGACCATTATTCATACAAAAAGATGCAGACCAAACACCTACATTGGCAAAAAATGGCATTTAGATAACAGTGTGTCTTGTTTCTTTCTGTGCTTGCAGCCATACTTCAAACAAAACTTCGTTTGCACAAGCATTTGCAAAACTGAACAAGAGTGTCAATGTAAGAAGGGGGAAAGACATGGAGAAACTGAGCTTTCTTTTTATATCTGAGAAATACTCAGTTCATTTCTTCCTTACTGCATTATACACCCAGATCAATCACCGAGACCTCATTGAGTAAGACCATTCCATTTTAGCTGCATTCAGAACTACTACACTTTCAAAATAAAATAAAAAATTTTTTAAAAAAAAATATAAAATAAAAAAGAAGAAGAAGAAATGGTCAGAGTTCAAAGGCAGATCTTGGGAAATGACTAATTCACAGTCTTAGTGCATAAAGTGCCTCAGCTGAACTAAATTACACACTTTAGTTGTATGTGTCACTCTTCAAAGAATGTGAAAATGGGAAAATTCCTTTATTGCACTCCCAGATATGGATTTGAAGCAAGTTGGACCACTTGGATTAGCTTCAAGGGTTTCTGAAACACTAGCTCAGTAGATACATAGTGATGTATTATCTGAGGTCACATACACTTTGCAGTCTCCCCAGACATCAAGGCTACATACATGTATTTCTCTATTCTGTGTAGGATGAGGAGGGGGAACTGTAAATTGCAAATGGCTGAATACAGTATTGCTGGGTCCAAGGCAGGACTAAAATTAGTTTTCCAGAACCTTGAGTCCAGGCCAAAGTGAAACAAACTGTATTCCAGACATGCAGGTATTGCTGCTGCCTGCCATGTACAGAGCACAACTGCTATAGGATCTTGGTAGGTGGAAGGGGTTAGGAAAGGTATGAAGCAGCCAGGTCTGCAGAATCTATAGTACCCCAGACAGACAAAGTGTATCAGGAGAAGTTTAAGCTCAGCTCATACTAAATTCCAGTGAGTTCAACTGGACTTGAATGTATGAACACAGATTACAGGCTTTAATCCCTGTGGCTGTGGTTCAGTGAGGGGAACTCCTATCTTCTTGTTTGCTTCTTTCCACTTCTTCACCCTCTCGTCTACCCTTCCTGCTGTCCAAGCTGAAAGGCTGTTTGAAGCTATCATATTTCTGTTGAACCTTTGGATTTGTAAAAGCAATGGCTTCTTTCAGACACAACTAATTTTTATGTGTCAAAAAGTGTCCAGAGGTAATGCCACTTAAAGAGAAAACCAAGCACCCCACTCACTGAAGTCACACTTCTTAATGACCTCACTCAGAAGCAGAGACAGGGTTGGAAAATCTTGGGGGTCAATAACCCCAAACTGGCAGAGCACAGGCCAGCACTGTGTGAAACAAAATGAGTATTTGCACTGTAGTCACAGAAAAAACTGCAACACAATGTAATTATTTCTGAGCTAGCTCATGTGCCTCCAGCCATCTAGGCAGTGGCAGAATGGAGCTTGGCATGGACTAATTGACTCTGCTTCTCAGCAAGATTGATGTCAGTACCCAAACTAAGTTGGTTATATCTACATGTATCTGCAGCCATTCCTGTGAATGCTGTACCCAAGGCAGACAAGGGAGAAGGAACAGCATGATTTGGGCCATGTGAAGGTAAGTAGAAAGATGTCTTCAAAAGTAACAAGAACTGCTTTCATGTGAGGTGCCCAGGCTTGAGGGCATATCTACACTTCACAACAGTACTGTCACGTCTAGAGACTCAAGAGTCTGAGCTGGCGACTTCTGTACAATGCAAAGGAGTGCTATTCAGAGATTACGTTGGGTCCTCAAAGCAGTGTAGTTGTATGGGCATGATGTCATGCACAGGCTAATACTGTGTCAGCAGGACTAATTAGCAGTAGGTCTCTGAAGAACACTGCATCATATGGCAGGGGACAATGTTTTGTTTTCTCAATAACTATAGAAGAGATAATACAGCTCCCCTCAAAAAAAAAATCCCTATTCATTTAGAAAGGTAGAAAAAAAAGCCTGCCTTGATGTTACTTCTGACAAATTTGTATATATTAAATATATTTTCCCTGTTTAATCATTCCAGGGATGACTCAAAAGAGCAGCAGGAAATACCCTTTACCCCCAGGCCTTGCTGGGAAGGAAACTGATAAAAACATTGGGCATCTTTGGTGGTTCCAAGGCTTGCAGAGAGCAAAAAGCCAGTATGGGGAGGAGAAAGTTAAGGCAATTAAGACCTGGTGATATGCCAATGGATCACAGAGACAAAGAACAAATAGCAGATACCATTATGAATTATACAAGGGGGCAAATAACTCACTTTTCTTTCATCACCCAACTTTCAGGCAAAGCAAAATCTGCTCTCTTGTCTACCAGTCCCTCTACCTGCCTAGTATCATTGACAGGGAGGAGTTACAGCACACAAACCCATCCATCACATTCACACTGTTCTGTGATTCATCATGACAAATGAACAAAGATGCTGAGGTCTGTGTGACCATCTCTACTGACGGTTGCTGACCAGATTCCTCTTTTCTTATCACAAAAGAACCAATCTGCCCAAGGATTTTATATGTAAAACATTGGAGAATGACAGCTGAACAAGTCAGGGGCATCTGGCTAATTGTAGATACCACCTCCCCTAGCTCTTCCCATGTCTAATTATCTGGGTTGCTTAGCAACACACTAAAACTCCAGCTGGGACAAAAAGAAAGATCTAGTAATCAGAGTACTGTTCTAGAAGTTGTTCCACCATAGGCTTACTCTATGACCTTAAACAGGCATCTTAGCACTGTATCTTCAGAAAATCTGAATCAAAAGATGTTTATTCAAATAGGTTTTCCCTATTTTATACACCTTTTTTTCCTCTAGAAAATCTTGCTGTCCTGATGAAGGTGCCTAGGATCTCTGCATAAAGTACACAAGAGAGATTGTGACCCAGAACTCTTAGCAGACAATGACCAATAAGGTGTCAATTGCAGGGTGATAGCACAAGACACCTTCTTTGAGGTAAACTACATCCTTAAGACACCTAAGGACTTTAAAGAATTCCAAGATAAAACAGGAGCTAAGCAGAGTTGCTGGCTCCAAATCTTTTTTGCATTTCTAGCTCTCTCTTGTAATCAGGGCTAATGGACAGCAGAATGACAGATAGTCCTCAGATGACAAGTGCCATGAAATTATTCCAGGTGGGTGAAACAACTGTCACTTATAAAGGACACCACCATTACTGCTGGTGCCTGTAACAGAACCTGGAGCCTTCTGGATTTCAATACACTTGAACACATTTCACTGCTTGCAGCAAGAACCCACCTGAGAGTTACCGTTTCGCACAAAGACACCACAAGAAGTTCAGTACTATTATAAAAGACAGTCAAGGGGAACACCCACAGTTTTGCTTTGTGCCTTCATTGTTCCTTTTCCTCATGCTGGTTTGACCCATTTTGTATGGAGTCTTTCTAAGGGAATTATAATACTAGCACTTATGGGGTACAGCAACACGTGTCCCACCTTCAGAACACCTCCCCTTCTCCAGGTTCTGGCCAACATCTCACACTACCCTGAAGCATCACATGCCCTAGCAGAATTATTCTGGGCTCAGAGGTCATCTGTGACCACTGTTTTGAAAACCTAACCCAGCCCTTTCCCTTACCTGTTGAGCATGTTGGACTGATAAATCCTTTTCTCCTGGGTGTTGTAACAGCTGCTCTTGGGCTCAGGGATGAAGCTGTGTTCAGACAGCATATCAGAAGCAGCCGTGGTGATTATGGCTATTCCATCCCTCACTCTGGCAGGAAGACCATAGTCCCATTCATCATATGAGACAGAGATGAGCCCAGTGGGGAACTCAGATGGCACTGTGTCTGTATCCCCTGCCACCAGGCTGGGCACAATCCATGTGTAACCATAGCCTGTCAGACCCACAGAGTTGGCTACCTCAAAAATGTAGGTGGCCTCTTCCTTTGTGCAGTAGAGGAGGATAACAGGGCTTTGGAGTTTCTTGAGCTGGTTCTGGATCTTTGAGTCCCCATCATCCAGGGACATGTCCAACAGGAGAACCTCCTCCAGTTCCCAACCCACAAAACTGTGCTCAATGGTACTGCGGATCTTATTCACAAAGTCTTGGTAGCCAGGGAAGTAAGTAGTGACAATGGAGAAGATGTACCAGTCATATTCTTCCATGATGTTGAGCATGACAGAGGCTTGCTGTTCTATTGATGGGCCAAACTGGAAGAACATGGATGACTCATCCTAGAATAGGAAGTCAAAGAGAGAGAGAGAAAAGAGAAAACAAGAATAGGTCAAAGGATATAAACAGCATTACTAGTCAACCCATTGAACATGGAGGGGGAGGCACATAGAATCTTACACTTCATGTCTTGGCCAGCACTTAAGGATTTTTAACTTTTTAAAATTTAAGTGAAGCAAGTGGGAAGGAAGTAAAAGCCTTTTTATGACCAGCTGTCCTTACTTTAATTTTAAAGGTAGGTTGCCAAAAATTACTTAAAGGTTTCAAATGTTAGGCATGATCCTAGCAGACAAAGAACAAGTGGTACACAAGTGAGACCAGAAAAAGAGAATATGTACAAAATATTCCATGGTTGAAGAAATTAAGAGCTATAATAATACAGGGATTACCATAACCTTATATGTAGTATAAACTGGATACAGAGAAGCTTTGATTTTTATTTAGTTGGGGATAGTAAATCTAGTTTGAGCATCCAAAGTGAAGTACAACTAGAGTAGGCAAACCATTAGACACAAATAAGTCTAAGAACCTCAACTGCAAGCCCCTCTCAAAGCATGCAATAGCATAGAGTGTTAAGTATTTTATATTAAGGCTCAGTCTCAGAACATCATAAAACACACTCAAATGGAAAAATAAAATTCCAAACTAACACTTTTATACCATGCTTTAAAGAAAAAGAAAAGGCAGAATTAAATTATATCTCTCTGCAGAGATTCCTGTTATAAACAAAAAGTAATTCCCCAAATCAAATAGTTACTTTTATGAAAAAGACAGAACCCCCACATTCTCTCAATAAGCTAGAAGAACTGAACCTGAGATCCAAAAGAAGGTAGTCAGGAATTTTAGACCTAGGGAAAACCATTGTGCAAAAGTCTTGTGAAATTACCTCAAGATATTCATGTTTAAAACAGTTCTCTACCAAAATCACTATCCCACAGCCTGGCAGGTAAATCTTTCATCTGGAATACCAGTTAATCATCCCTCCCTCCCTCATGGTTTTGATTACCTATAGCCATTTTCTCTATTGGAAAAATATGCCATAGCTCAGCAACTCCAGGAAAAAAAAAAGCTCTGATCCTGCACCTGGCCTTAAGCTGTTTCTCTTTCCTGAACTCCCAAAGGGTCACACCATATAGGAAAAAGTCAATGCTCCCAGATCTCCATTCCTCTTCTATGAGATTCAGTAATTGAACTCTGTTCACTTCCTCCACACAGCTCACCAACCACTTATGAAAGTACTCTTAGGGTTCTCTTTGCTCACAGGAAAAAAATAATACAAAAAGGAGAAGGAAAAGAAAGCAGCAACAAATTAGAGACAAGTAAAAATGAAACAAAACAAAAAAACCAAACAAAAACACACACAAAACAAACAAACAATAACAACAAACCAAACTGAAAACAAAACAAAACAAAAAACAGGAGCAGCACAGAAGCCTCTCAATCTCTGGCAAACAGCTCATACTTTCTGTCACTGGAATTCATGCCCATCTCCCAGAATTGTGCTCAAGAAGAGAACTTACTCTTCCAATAAGATAAAAAGTATCTTTGAAGCTTATGAAGGAAATCAGGAAAGCCAAAAGAAATATTACACTATTGTCACAACATCTGTCAGAGTTTGAAGAAAGCCTGAACAAGCATCTCCAGTACCTTTCATTGCACTGTGCCTCNGTCATATTCTTCCATGATGTTGAGCATGACAGAGGCTTGCTGTTCTATTGATGGGCCAAACTGGAAGAACATGGATGACTCATCCTAGAATAGGAAGTCAAAGAGAGAGAGAGAAAAGAGAAAACAAGAATAGGTCAAAGGATATAAACAGCATTACTAGTCAACCCATTGAACATGGAGGGGGAGGCACATAGAATCTTACACTTCATGTCTTGGCCAGCACTTAAGGATTTTTAACTTTTTAAAATTTAAGTGAAGCAAGTGGGAAGGAAGTAAAAGCCTTTTTATGACCAGCTGTCCTTACTTTAATTTTAAAGGTAGGTTGCCAAAAATTACTTAAAGGTTTCAAATGTTAGGCATGATCCTAGCAGACAAAGAACAAGTGGTACACAAGTGAGACCAGAAAAAGAGAATATGTACAAAATATTCCATGGTTGAAGAAATTAAGAGCTATAATAATACAGGGATTACCATAACCTTATATGTAGTATAAACTGGATACAGAGAAGCTTTGATTTTTATTTAGTTGGGGATAGTAAATCTAGTTTGAGCATCCAAAGTGAAGTACAACTAGAGTAGGCAAACCATTAGACACAAATAAGTCTAAGAACCTCAACTGCAAGCCCCTCTCAAAGCATGCAATAGCATAGAGTGTTAAGTATTTTATATTAAGGCTCAGTCTCAGAACATCATAAAACACACTCAAATGGAAAAATAAAATTCCAAACTAACACTTTTATACCATGCTTTAAAGAAAAAGAAAAGGCAGAATTAAATTATATCTCTCTGCAGAGATTCCTGTTATAAACAAAAAGTAATTCCCCAAATCAAATAGTTACTTTTATGAAAAAGACAGAACCCCCACATTCTCTCAATAAGCTAGAAGAACTGAACCTGAGATCCAAAAGAAGGTAGTCAGGAATTTTAGACCTAGGGAAAACCATTGTGCAAAAGTCTTGTGAAATTACCTCAAGATATTCATGTTTAAAACAGTTCTCTACCAAAATCACTATCCCACAGCCTGGCAGGTAAATCTTTCATCTGGAATACCAGTTAATCATCCCTCCCTCCCTCATGGTTTTGATTACCTATAGCCATTTTCTCTATTGGAAAAATATGCCATAGCTCAGCAACTCCAGGAAAAAAAAAAGCTCTGATCCTGCACCTGGCCTTAAGCTGTTTCTCTTTCCTGAACTCCCAAAGGGTCACACCATATAGGAAAAAGTCAATGCTCCCAGATCTCCATTCCTCTTCTATGAGATTCAGTAATTGAACTCTGTTCACTTCCTCCACACAGCTCACCAACCACTTATGAAAGTACTCTTAGGGTTCTCTTTGCTCACAGGAAAAAAATAATACAAAAAGGAGAAGGAAAAGAAAGCAGCAACAAATTAGAGACAAGTAAAAATGAAACAAAACAAAAAAACCAAACAAAAACACACACAAAACAAACAAACAATAACAACAAACCAAACTGAAAACAAAACAAAACAAAAAACAGGAGCAGCACAGAAGCCTCTCAATCTCTGGCAAACAGCTCATACTTTCTGTCACTGGAATTCATGCCCATCTCCCAGAATTGTGCTCAAGAAGAGAACTTACTCTTCCAATAAGATAAAAAGTATCTTTGAAGCTTATGAAGGAAATCAGGAAAGCCAAAAGAAATATTACACTATTGTCACAACATCTGTCAGAGTTTGAAGAAAGCCTGAACAAGCATCTCCAGTACCTTTCATTGCACTGTGCCTCTGAAAGCCACTTGTACCAATGCTAGAGTGCGAAGATAGCTTTACTGTAACATGAAAAGGCAAGACAGCTACACTGATGACTAGCATTTATTTTTATATTAAGTTCAACAAAGGCTTTTCTTTACTTACATATAAGAACCTCTGAATTGACTGCAAATTTCCACAGTGTCTAGTAGATATCAGTCTAAAATCTGAAGGACCTGGCTATTGAATTATGAGAATATTTGTCACACAGCATCTTGAAGTCTCATCTTAAAAAATACTGGGTGCTTTCCTTGGTGACAAATAGGGGATGTGAGATGGTAAATCCACTAGTATGTCAAGGCTGCCTATACACACATACACACACAGATGCAGCAGTTAGTAGATGTGAGTTATAGCGTGGTTGGGAGGTACTGCCTGATTTTAAACAAGGTCAAATGCTCCAGCTAAACTGCCCACTGACAGTTCATTCCACATGAGTGCATAGCCCAACTGCTGAAAGGAATTAAGGCTCAAAGACTCAGGAAGAAAATTCAGGGCTCCTCACTAACCAAAGTGTATCAGAGCATCCTAGAAATCAATACACCAAATAGCTTTGTCACTACCCAGCTAAACAATTCTTCTCCACTGAGAAATGTATGCACCTCTCCTTAGATCAAACAGCACGAACTGTTTGGCTGGGTATGTAATAATTGCTTTTGAGCAACTAGTTACATTGTTATAGAAGCAGCAAAATGAGGCAACTACGATTAAAAATGAGAGCATCAAGAAGACTCAAGCCAGTCCAGCTTTTAGCTTGCCAAGATGTCTCTTGGCATTTGATCTCCCCAATACTTGGGCTAGCCAAATGTTCTTCATTGCTTAACCAACTCATTACTCAGAAAAGAGAGGGACAAGGGAGGAAGAATGGACAACAGTTTAGAAGAAAGTGTCCCACTCATAATAAACCAGAAAAACTGCTGATAGAACTGGACAGAAATCTCAGTGAGTTCCTTTTGTTCAACAAAAAGCAAACTAAGAAAAACACCCTAGCGCCACAATTTCTTTCCTCTTATTTTTTAACACACCCAATGGTAAGTTGGGGAGAAAGAGGAGCTGATCTGACAGAGAACCCCAGGACTATCAGACAGAGCAGGAATTTGATGACACTGTGGTTTTACAGTGAACACTTTTAAATCAGAGATTAATATAAGGGGATTTTACCATTTTTACTTATATATACCCCATAGAATCATTATTGCTTTACTACAGTCTAAACCCAAAAAGGAGTAAGAGTTTTTACAGAACATTATAAGCTTCTATTTTTCTCCTGAAGAAATTTCACCCTCTACACCTTTCTTTTTCACCTCAGAACAGCCAAAACATTGTTAAACATAATTACTGGGAGACAGATTTAAGTCTGGGATAGGTTGAGTTCAAAGCAGATGTCCCTTACATTGCACACCATTCATGTGAAGCTTGCCTTTCTCTTGCAGCCCTTTCACCTGCAAACCCAGGCACCCTGTAGGTAACTGCTGCAAGAGACACCAAGATTCTGTGGAGTGTCCCTCACTCAGTCTGAAAGAGTAGAAGCTCCATTACAGGATCTCAATGCCTCCAGAAATCCTAACCCCCACCATCACCCTGCAAGGTCAAGGATCTGTAGTTTGCAGAGCTGAGCTGGAGGTGGAGCTGATCAATTGACACAGCACCACTCCCTAGCTGACAGATGGCTTCCCACAGAAAATCTGCTCTGAGTTTACTGCTACTGGGACAAGTATTGCCTCCTCCTCCTGCATGTTTAACCCCTCATCTAAGGAGGCTGGATTGCACATGGTGAAGGTGCAAAAGTACTCACCATGAAACCTACTCTTGGAGAGTTCCTCAGAGGATGGAAGAGGGTTTGTGGAGGTGGCACAAAGATTAAAGAGTGATAGAATGGTACTGCCACAACTGTAAATGGCCCAGGGTTTTTTTTCCTCAAGGGCAGGCCCATGCAGATATTGCACAAATGTCAGGGCTAATTCCCCCCCACCCCTGGGATTAAGGCCCTTGGCAAGGCTGCAGGTGACTCCCCAATGAGCCATCCTGCAGCTGCACCAGTTGAAACCAATCACTGCCATTTAACGAACCATTTACCTCAGATGTGTCAGGAGAACTCCCCAGGGTGCTTTTCTCACAAGTTCCTTTCTAACAGCCTCTCTGGATTCCCCAGACAAGCAAAAGCAATTACTGCCTTACAAACAGCATCTTACTATCCAGAGCAAACCTGCTTCTCAGCATGGAGCAGACTCAAGAACATCCCTGAAGTAGAGGGATGCAGGGTCCCCAAAACCTGTTGCAGTGGGCCAGTCATCTCAAAGGACTAGAGAACCTTCCACCAAGCCATAGTATCACTTTTGATTTGGGGAGTGAGATCAGCACGCTATGTTTCCTCTGTGGAGCCTGAATCCAATCTGATTCTGTGCACCATCCTCCCATTGCTTGGCACTGAACATACTTTTGCTGCTGATGGTAAATTCCTTTAGCTCCAGTCCACGTGCCATACCTCACAAGAGCCATGAGTGTCAAGCTATGCACAAGGAATTTGAGTCAAGAGCATGAGTTTTCTTCTCAGATTTGGAGAAATAAACTATGATTTTGCAAAATGTCCTAGTCTGCTACTTCCACATAGATGCAGGAGAATAATAATTTGTGAATTGTGCTGGTCTGGGAGTAGCCCCTTTTTATTAAGCTTTTGGGAACATCAGTATTTCTAACCCTATATGCTGCTGCATTAAGCTTCCTGTGCAGCCTTAATTTAACAACTGGAGTCTGCCCTTCCTTTCTGGTTTGCAAAGGAGATCCTAAAAACTCAGGTAACTACCACTTTCCAAAGCCCTCTTATCATTTTCCAGATTTAGAAGAAAAGCTGTTCATGTGTAGAGTCCTGGAAATTCCTCTATGACAGACAAATCGCATAGGGCTGCCTCTTGTTTAGTCTTCAGTCCTGCCTACCACACAATTTATGCAGGCAAAAAGGAGTGAGCAAGCACAAAATAACTTCTGGGAAAACACATACCTTAATTTCCCTACCTTTGTGTTTCTTTTCTTCAAAATTGAGACACCACTGTGTACCTATTTGTCACAGTCTTGGTGGGATATCTGATTCACTGGGAGTTATATTGTTTGAGATGGAAAAGGCTGCAACAGTTCAAAGTCTTATAATTAATTTTTCTATATTTCTGTGTCCTGTTTGTTATAATAGATCTGACAGGAAATCAGGATCTTTGTTGCTTAAGTGTTTATTTACTCCTGTTTATTCTTACCACAAATGCATCACTGCCTCAGGCTAGCCTGCAGTCAGGATCTTCTACCTGTTGGCTTTTTCTCCACACATTTTTTTTTTTAATGTAGTTTTCAGTGACTCAATGCAATAAAATTCTTTAACATTGCAAGCTGCATAACCCTGTGTGAGTCCTTTCCTTGAGTGCTTGCAATAGGGTCTGTGAAAACACAGTGACACTAGGGCACTGGCACAATGTCCCTGTGATGGGACTGGCATCTACAACATCTCTGTTTCTCCCACACATACATGCTCACATTTCCACAAATATACATATTTACAGCTAGCAGTACTAAAAGTAAGGTTGGAGCACATTGGACTGTGTCATGTCTTAATGACTCTGCCTATTTTATATGAATTAGTAGGATTTTAAAACTTTCCTGTCTTACTGGAACAGGTTCTCTGGGTTATTGCTGATTTTGGCTTACACAGCAGATGGAGCAGATGACCTCCTGCAATCCTTTCCCAGTGCTCTGATTCATTGATGAGTGGATCGTTCTTGGTGAGACTCCTCAGAGCTGTCCTGGGAACATGCCATTAGTGGGAAGTTCAAATTCATTAGATGCAGAAAGATGGTTTATATAAGTTTCATTTATCAGTTCCCTGCCTTTTTTTTGCAACAAACCAGTATTATAACTCTTCTAAACACATCCATATCATTTAACAGAAGGATACATAGTTCAGAGATTACAGTTACAGAGAACAGATTACAAAAATTGGTGGTTGAGTGAAAGAGAGAGACCCAATTCAGAGTCCCCACTTATGGAAAGGTGCACAGGATATATTGTGATAAATTAATGAAGGGCTGTAAGAGCCCTCTCTTACAGAAAAGCATGTTGTCCTTCTGGTCCCTGCTAAACAGGGTGTACAGTGGCCAAGAAAGAAGATCTGTGGCAATTATGAGAATGGTTGTTGACTCTCTAGGTCTTCTCTGGAAGTCACAATCCCTGATGACTACTGAGAATAATTGAAATAAAGAATCTATACGTGCTAGTGTAGCTCAATTTTGTTACCCTAGTAAATGGTAACAAATATACTAGGAGTCACATATAAAATTACATTAACTATACACACAAGTATCATACATATACACAGATTTCAGTCATGGCTTGGACATTAATCTCTCTGTAGCAGTGGAAACAGATCTGCTGCAGAGCACTAGCTCAGGGGCAACTGTATAACTGCTCTGGCACCAAGAAGCTCCTGAGAGCTGCAATAAAAAGATCTCTGATTAAAGATGCCTCAAGGGCTGAAAACAGCTGAGTGGTTTTCACTTTCCGCTTAAGGGTCTACAGAAATCATTCATTCTTAGCGTTTTGCAACAGAGGAGAACCAAGATACCCTAGATTCTGTAATCTTGATTTTAGGATTTTTTCACTCTGTATCATATGCAGTGAATAAAAAAAATGAAATAGCCCAACACACCAGGGACATTGTCTGACATATACAAATCAGAGAAAAGAACCAAAAAGTTGTTTGGCTAAGGAGAGGGTGCACCATTTGTAAATTTTACACACAGTCACTGGTTAAAAGCAAGCTAGTATAGGATGGTATGCCATACCAGCTTCTCAAAACATCACATATGGATGCCATCACTTTTCCACAGAAGGGAAATGGCAGTTAGCAAGCTGCCAGCATAAACAGTTTTCACATCAGGCTTGTTGTTTTTCCATTTTCACCTCTGTATGTGCGTGGTTCCTTTTTTGATGAGCTTACATGGATGGATTCAGCCACTGGTCACTCTGGGTATATTCCACCCACTAGGTGCCATGTTATATCATGCTGGCAATCTGGACAGTGCAAGTTTAGCTCTCCTCTACCAGCTTAGATAAGCCCACTTAGATGGCTTAATAGTCTGACACTGACAGCCCAAAACAGTTAGGAAAGTCATACTGCTCCATTACTCATCCATCCAATTACATCATTGTATTTGCTTGGGGTTTCTTCTCTGGCTTTCTTACCCTCCAGACTAAGGACTGAATTTTAACTGTAAGTTGAATGGGGTGTCATTGGTATAACCATATTAATCAATAGAAGCCATAAAACTATCCAGCAGTCTTAAAAAAGTCCAGTCACAGTGCTTGGCAAGATATAATTGAATAAATTACTCAGATTACTCAACTATCCAGGGTGAAATACTATTTCTTTTTATCATACCTAAATTAACTGTTCTTCCATTTCATCAAGTATGCTTTTGGTCTCTTATTATGAGTAAACCTTATTATGAGCTGAACCTCCAAAGGTTCATAGAGTCTATTTAGTCAAGCCTTGGAAGTTCATCACTGGATCCAATGCCCTCTGAGCCTCTCAGAGGCTGAAGATCTCTCACTGTGGCCCAGCTGTGGGCAGGTCAGAGTATGTCTGTGAGGACCTCCAATCCCCTTCTGTCTAATGGTGGTATCCTATTTCTCTCAAATTCTACATTGCTTATTTAAGGATTAACCTTCTGTGGGCAAATTCATTAGTTGCTCTGCAACCTAACGTGCCATCTGCAGTCCTCATGATGCCAAGGTCTACCTAGCCTTTATGGACAGAGTGAAGTTGGCTGTGCCTATGCTCCAACCTGGCCAGACCACAGCTGAAAAAAAATAGTCAGTTTAAGGTAATATTATGACAGTACTTCATATTTTCTTAGAGGCAGGCCTTATTAACTAGTTTAGATCATTTTCAGCACATTGATAGAGGTACATACCATTTGGATCAGAGCTGGCTTGCCTTGAGTGCGAGCGAGCAGCTGAAGGCAAAGCCTGTGGAGATGTGCCCTCTACATTCCTTAAAGCAGGAGCAGTAAAAGGCTTCAGCCTGATCTATTCTGCCCAGCAGTAAATAGGCAATGTTTTTGCTCAAAAAAAAAAGGCAAAAAAAAAAAAAGCCCAACTCCAACCAAAAAGAAAAGAAATTAAAATCTCACTTAACAATGAGTTCTCCAGCAAGAGCTGAGACCTGACTAGATTACACAGACTCCAGGTTGCCCACTGCCCAATAGCTGGCTGCCTCTTCTCTAAGAGGGTCAGAACTGATGCTTGGTCCTAGTTCAGCAGCGGAGTTTCCCTGGCAACCGCACACACGTAATGCAGCCGTGGCCGTAAGCTCCTTACAGCCGCACTGGCAGCCAGCAGGGCCAGCCCCTCATTGCTCCCTGCAGCAGTGTGCGGGGTACAACCCAGGCTGGGCAGGCTGGGGCTGGGCATCACTACCCTCACCCCAAAGAAGGACTCATCCCCCACAGTCTGCTGGGACTGCAGACATGCTCAGGAAGAGGAGCAGGGGCCAATGGACCATCCACCTGGACCTCTGTCGTCAGGTAACTAGAGGCAGGCAGGACTCAAGTCAAGATTTCCCCTCATCCTGCCCACCGAGGTCTCCTCCAGAGCTGGTTCCTGGAGCTTCTGTGCTCCTTGGTGCTGTTTTGCTCAGTGATGTGAGAGGAAGGTGTGGAGTCTATGTGCTGCTGTCTTTGCTTTCCTGCATTAAAGTACTGGTCTTACCTGGGGATTCAGTCCCACAAATACTGCCAGGGTTATTCAGTTAGCCCAGGTCATTGGCTCCCCACCATAGGGCAGCCACAAAATTTAGAAAGAAGTGATCCCACTTATCCTTCTCCTCAGCCTGGGAGTAAGCATTCTGCCATTTCACACTCAGCTTTCTAACACTATGACCATCCATGCTACCCTTCACTGTGCCCTCCAAATCAGATCTATCACTTTGGAAAGGAGGTGCTGCTTGCTCAAAATACACTTTCTCCCAGCCCTGAGCTCCACCAAACCTGACTCACCCCAATGTACTCCAACTTGTGTTTTACAGCATGGGCTGGGAGAGGAGCAATGTCGAACCCCAACTATGCACGAGATGAGCAGGCAGCTCTGCGTGGTGCATTTTGAGAGAGATTTTGCTACTTCTTTACGCTGCCACAATAGTATAAAAGAGCCCAGGAAAAAAAAAAAAGAATCAGTACCCTGGTCCACTTTTGTTTGGAAATGCTACTGACATACTGGCAAACAGCTGTCTCAGTAGCACTTAAGTGTGCAAGGTGTGCTTTGTCTCCAGGCAACTGGGGACAAAGAAATCACAAGCTGGCCCTAAGGCATTTGTGCACTAGCACTATGTGGAAACTCCAGCTCAGGTCCAGCAGAGCTGCCATAGCAGGAGAGGAAACTAGTTCAAAACCTGGCCTGGACTGCTTTTGTGACACTTTGGTTTGAGATCTAGTTGAGGACTCTTTAAGAAGAGAGAATGGAACTGGATTGTTGAACCATTGGACCAAAACTGGGTTTAGCTTGTGCTTTGGAAAGTGACTTTATCACTGTGGTGTTACAAGAATCCTGGGCTGGAACAAGTAATAAGGATTGCAATATTCAGCCTCATTTGTCTTGAAGGTCTGATCCCCATCAGAGATGGGGGGATCCATAGATGCCTTTTGTGCTCCAGGCTGGATGAAAGCATGGCAGCACCTATCTTCTCTCTACCCAGCTCTTCTTCCTAATCAACTAGTGCCTCTGTCAGGAAGGTGCTGACATGCCTGTCTTGCTCATCTAACTGATTCACAAAGTTATAAATTATTATTGATTCTTCTCTTCCCCACTGTGGAGACTTTGAGACCAATAAAGCACATGGAGTTATTAACACAGATATTAAAAAGGAAAGATGATCTCTCCTCAAATGTTCTTCTTGAACTCCCATCTATTATATCTCAGAAATTCAACAGGAAATTTCCTACAGTTTTACAGAAAAAATGCTCACAAGTATATGAAGTCTGCTGCACGCACACATGCCCGTCCAAACGTGCAGGACGTTCTACCAAATCCACACCTGATGAACTGTTGCTTCCTATTATTTTGTATTTGTATCATAGCCATTTAGTTCCTTTTCTTAGCCCTATTGATTAACAGCCATTTGCAATATCCCTTGCTGTTATAAGACTGAGGCAAAAATTGTGTCAAACCTCCTATTCAAGGAGAAGCAATTTCTGAACTCAAATTAACTGGAAGTTGTTCCTGGTAGCTAGAGCTTGCCATCTCCCCACAGTTCTAAAAACATTTCACATTCATGATTGCTATTCTGGACCTTTATATACATCTTCACAACCTAAGCACATGAATGTTTACACTCCNGAGAATGGAACTGGATTGTTGAACCATTGGACCAAAACTGGGTTTAGCTTGTGCTTTGGAAAGTGACTTTATCACTGTGGTGTTACAAGAATCCTGGGCTGGAACAAGTAATAAGGATTGCAATATTCAGCCTCATTT
Organism: Ceyx cyanopectus; assembly: GCA_013401355.1. Taxonomy (NCBI): domain Eukaryota; kingdom Metazoa; phylum Chordata; class Aves; order Coraciiformes; family Alcedinidae; genus Ceyx; species Ceyx cyanopectus. The sequence continues at coordinate 173,181 of VYZU01031428.1, forward strand.
GTCTTGAAGGTCTGATCCCCATCAGAGATGGGGGGATCCATAGATGCCTTTTGTGCTCCAGGCTGGATGAAAGCATGGCAGCACCTATCTTCTCTCTACCCAGCTCTTCTTCCTAATCAACTAGTGCCTCTGTCAGGAAGGTGCTGACATGCCTGTCTTGCTCATCTAACTGATTCACAAAGTTATAAATTATTATTGATTCTTCTCTTCCCCACTGTGGAGACTTTGAGACCAATAAAGCACATGGAGTTATTAACACAGATATTAAAAAGGAAAGATGATCTCTCCTCAAATGTTCTTCTTGAACTCCCATCTATTATATCTCAGAAATTCAACAGGAAATTTCCTACAGTTTTACAGAAAAAATGCTCACAAGTATATGAAGTCTGCTGCACGCACACATGCCCGTCCAAACGTGCAGGACGTTCTACCAAATCCACACCTGATGAACTGTTGCTTCCTATTATTTTGTATTTGTATCATAGCCATTTAGTTCCTTTTCTTAGCCCTATTGATTAACAGCCATTTGCAATATCCCTTGCTGTTATAAGACTGAGGCAAAAATTGTGTCAAACCTCCTATTCAAGGAGAAGCAATTTCTGAACTCAAATTAACTGGAAGTTGTTCCTGGTAGCTAGAGCTTGCCATCTCCCCACAGTTCTAAAAACATTTCACATTCATGATTGCTATTCTGGACCTTTATATACATCTTCACAACCTAAGCACATGAATGTTTACACTCCTGAGATTTTAATGATGAGGATTTGGAAGAGGGAATCAGTCCATCTGTCTTTACAATAAAGGTGTTATGAGTTTCAGTTCTGTACTTCTTTTTGGCTTGGGCAAAGAAAGTCAACAACCCCATTTCTAGTCGTCTTAACTTTATGCCAGAGCACACATAACTGAATTCTCTGTTTCTTCTATACTTACCTGCACATTAATAAAAGGTGCCATCTATATATTCAATATGCCCTTGACATAACTTAAAAGCAGCAGCACAATAAATAAGATGCTCTTTGTACTTGAATTCAAATTTCTCTATCTATATTAGGCTTTGTACTTTTTTAAACAAAACTCAAGGCTGGGACTGAACTGCCGTATCTTTTTCGAGATCACACACACACATCAGGCAATGTGATTTCTGTCGAGGATCGGCACAGCAAAGAAAGGGATTGACGGAGCAGCAAAAGAATTTGCCTCTGCTGGCCATTAATAATATGAGTAACAAAAGCATCTGAGAGAATAAAAGCCAGGGTGAGGCATGTAAGGTATAGAAATAGCTCTTTGACTGACTCAAAGCCAAAGCTGATGCATCTTGTTTTCCTACATCTCCCGTTGTCTGTCCTCTTTCTTAACTGCACACTCCAGAACAACAGGGGAGTGGGAAAGTAGATGGAAGCATCAGCAGGAGCTAGAATAAGCTGGGGTGAAATGAGCTATTCAGTCTTAACATTGCCTGGCCACAGCCCATGACAAAAGATGGACAAAGAAGAATATGAGAAGGGAAAGAAACAGCCATATCTGAGACAACATTCCCTGCAAGGGAGTTGCCACTGGCTGCTGTGATGCTTTGTCTTTTTCCCTTCCACCTTGTATCACTCTGTCTGTGTCATTATTTCTTGTCTTCTATACTCAGTTGCCTCCAGGTCTTTCGGCACATGCAGGTACACACACACACACACACACACACACACACACACACATGCACACAAACGTGTAGGATGGCTCAAGATAGGGAAACCGGCTCCTCTCCAATATGTCAGTTCCATTCCAACTAGGCTGGCAGCACCTGAAGTGGATTAGCATCTGACAATGATCCCTGTGAAATGAGGTGATGGTGCAGTCCAGCCTTACTGAAGATTAGTGTCTACATCACCACACATGCGTTCAGAGCTAATTAAGCCTCTGGTTAGTGCTCTCAGAGAGATGCCAAGGATTACACAGGCTGCTTCACTACACAGCCTTGGCCACAGCCCAGGGGAAGAGAGATTGCATGCCTTCAAATTGTTGGTGAAAGCATCTAAGACATATTTTTAACAGAGTTTATTATTCCTGACAAAGTACGATCCTTCAGGACCCACCTTTCATGGAGGCAGGTAGTCATCAAATTAATATACACCAAGCTGATCTGGGTTAAAAAAAAAACAACTAAACACAAAAGCCCCCCAAAACAACCCCAAACAAACAAACAACACACAAACCACAAACCTGTCTTTCCTTTAGGCAGGTCAGAAGAAGGAATATGGGAAATGTGGGAAGGCAATAGCCACAGAAAGGTACATTTCTGGGTGCAGATGAACAATTCTGGAAGCTAAGCCAAAGTCATGACTCTGGTCATCTAATTTTAGGATTATTTTTTGCTAGTAGGAAAAAATGCCTTTTTTTTCTTTTCAGGGAAAACCTCTGAATATCTGCCTCCTGAGAAGCATTGAGCTGAAAACCCTTTTCTTCAAATCTGGTGGCTAGTGCAAAAAACTCGACCTTTTCATTATCTCACTGGATGCAGGATGTGTATATTCCTATGCTACACATCAATCCACACTGCGTAGGCGCCTGCAGCAGTCACTGTGCACCCTTCATCTCAGAGGACATTCTCCTCTTCTCTATGCTAAGAGTAGGAGAAACAACAGAGTTTAAGAAATATGTACATTGATTATCTTCACATCAGAACTCTTCAAGGCGTGCAGCCTTGTAAAGTGGGCATGCTTGGTGAATGAAGCATGCTGGTGTGACAGATACCAGCTCAGTGCTCTACAGCTCATTTGGTGTCCAGCTTCAATTCTTAGGTTATTCAGTAATGTCTAAGGGCTAATAGTAGATCTCTTTCATTCATGGGGCTAATCCCACTAACTAAAATGTCACACCATACTCTCTAAGAAGAAGTGAGAATTTGGTCATCCTTGTGCATTCATCAGTAGGCTATGGATAAAACCTCTCTATTTATCAGTAGAAAAACACAACCTTTACAGATACCCCTTGGTAACCTTCCTTCCCATGGAATCTCTCTTTAGGATGTAGCTCTAGAATAATCAAGGAAGGAAAAGTACACAGTATTTTTATGTATATGAATGTTTTAAAATGTACATACTCCATTCATAATTAAAGGGCTGAGGATCCTAAAACCCCTTTTTTACAGGGAGGTTTCTGAGGGCCATGAGTTCCCTTCCGCTCTCCTGCTAAGGGGGACTTTTCACAGCCCATCAGTAATTCTCCAATCTCATTGATACACAACAGGCAAATTGTTTGGTCCCCAGAAGATTTAAACTTCATAAGCACCATAATGAGATTCAGCAGAGATTAATTATACAAGTCCTCATGGTCTTGGACTCAACCCTTCTCAAGGCTCCTCTAAACAGGGCAGTTTACTTCCATAAAAAAGGTCTGTTTCATGTCTTGGATTTTAACAAAGGAAGTCCTCAGTCATCTGAGCACACTGACAGCAACATTTTTACAGTGCACAGCAATGTTTCCCAGTAGTTTACTGTCTAAACCGAAGATGAACAGTATTTCAGAGGAATCTTCAGGAGAACTTTAAGCAGGCTGGTCATAATCCCTCCTGCTGGGATATGGACAGTAGACATAAACTGATCCCACTCCTGGTGAGTCTTGATAGGGGATTTTTCAGGACTGTTCAGCGGGCAAAACATTCCATCCTACAATTTGCACCGAACCACCTTCTCAGAGTTTAAGAGTATCTTTCGGTCTTTACGGACTCTTAAGGGAGATTAGTGCCATGAGCTTTTGCTGCAGCTTCTAGGTTTTCCCTGAAGTTCTCCTCTCCAGGTATTGAATGGGCTAGGTATTACCACTGAAAAGATTTTCATGTAGCAATTTTTTTTTTTTCTCAGCTGATGTACTACTCATTGCAGAGGGGATATGACAGACAAGATCTCTTTGCTCACCCATATATGAATAAACTTGCTTTAAACACACTGTATGATTGTTTCAACTTCCCAGTAACAGCCTCCTCACATCTCCAGGCCTCTCAAAACCGTGCCTGAATGGTGTAATGCCACAGTCCCACATCTGAGATGCCACAGCTAACCTGTACAACCTAGCAAGACCACAAGGCACAGGACTGCCTTGCAGAAGCATTAGTTTGGATTCCTGAAGGTGAAGAGTGGTTTCAGTACAGTCCCTAAGCCAAATTTGTGATGACACCATTGTACCACCCCTGGAGCTAGCCTGCTAAGTGCTACCTAAAGGTTTACAAACTGTGCAATGTTGCTGCCCTGAGACTCCCTTTCTGCAATATCTGGACATCCCAATATCTTGGGCTGCTTCCCACTGCAGGTGCCATGGGAGACTTACCCTTACTACCTGTTCCTGAGGCTCACTTTGTCCCCACTGTCTCAGCAGAAGCAGTTCTCCACTTTCCAGGGCCTTGGAGACAATATTAAATCTTTCTTCTCAGGCTCACTTAGGACCCTTCTCCTGCACCTCCCAGCCCCACAGAGTCCCCCTGAACCAGGTCCCCTCCCACCTTCTGGGCACAGGGCAGCCATGACCATGCTGGGACCAGGGCAGCAGGAGGTGAAGCCAAAAGGCTGGCAGACGGTGGGTTCACATCCAAATACACATGCATCCCGATTAAGGATCCAGCTTTGTTTCCATGACAACATGCAGAGCCATGGCAGCATGGTCCCTTCCCGCCCATCGTTGGCTGTGGTGGCCACGCTCTGCATCACTAAATCCTCCTGCCTCTCCCAGACGCTGCCAGGGTCTGCTGGCAGTGCCCCTTTACGTGATTCCCAAAGCTGGGCAGATTAGGGCTCACAGATTTCTCATTTGTGATGTGCTGATCAGAAACAGGCAAATAGGGATGCACCAACTAAGAGCAGTAACAGAAATAATGCTACTCATGGCAGTCAAGCTGTAAACCCCTTAGAATAGCATCACAGAGAAACAAGTTTTCTTTCCTGGAAGCTGACCATTATAATAGATGGAGTGCAACTCAGAGAATTAAAAAAAGATTATTTTTTTTTCTGATCTGCAGGTAGCTCTTTAACAAACAGCCAAGCAGCCAGTACTCCCCTGGATCTACTGACAAATGCCACTTGCAACCAAAGCCAACTCCACCTTTCAGGACAGGTTGTCCCACGCAGTCCACCTCTCCACAAGACAGTGCTAATACTACTTCCAAATGAGGAGAAGTCTGGGTCTTTTGCCACTGTGCTCATACCTCACATCAGGGAGGTGAAATACAAAAGGACAGCCAAGTCACTGGGTCTGGGAGCTCACACCCTTCTCAGCACTTCTTCAGGAAGAGGCATGTTAGACACAGCCAGATGTTTCTTCACACCTTCTGCAGTCAGAAAACCTACTTGCCAGCTTAGAACTGAATCACAAGCAGGACTGAAGTGCTCATGATTTCTTGGCCGTTTCTACTACATGTCTTAAGGGTTGTCTGCTGAGGAATGATTTGGAAAATTAATCCAAATTAACTAAAGTTGTGAGTTTAGCATGAATTCATTAAATCACATTAGCCTTGAATGGACACAGTTCTTCCAAATTAAAGCAACCCTTGGAAGAAAATTGAACTAAACTGAATTAAGGTCCTTTTAATTCTGAAGAACAGAGTGCCTACATGGGGTTTGATGTAATTAAGGAACAGCAGTCTGGAAGGGATGTCCCAGTCCCAGTCTCCCAGACAGTCTCTCCATTAGCCTTCCAGGAAAATATCATGTTGTCACTGAAAAGGGGTTAGGTTTCTTGCTTTCCATGAGGTTTGGAAGCTAGGGCAGAATCTCACTGTACTGATGACTGACTGCTGGAAGCCATTGCTGGCCAGTTAATACCTCATTGCTTTTTATCTTGAAGTGCTCTCCCATTGCCAAAGTATTTTCCCTTCACTCTTGTTTAAATGTAGGGTAGCCTTTTATATTCTCTCAGTCTGCATTTTGCCAGGTTAGATAAGCTATACAGTCAGACTCCCCTTGTAAATTGTTTTCTTCCTCTCTGTACCAACAAGATACTTTTCTGACTCCATTTTGCTTTAATTGAGATAACTGGAATTATACACAGAATTGTACACAGAGGAAATTACAGTAGAGCCATTTACAAAGATACTGATACTTCCTTGCCTTGGCAGGAAATATCCTGCCTGGCACCTAGGAACATAATTGCCTTTTATGCTGATGTCTCATATCAAAGACTCAGTCATCACATCAGTAAATAATACTCCCACTTTTTCTTTTTCATTTGCTTCTAACTGATAATCCCATTGGTTTTAGGATCAATTAGTAGGAGTAACAAAGAATCTTCCCATATAGGCCAGCAGACTGAAAAGTCCCCCAATCAGCTAGAAGAAATGGAAATATGTTAGTCCTGTACTCTCTGAATAACTTCTGCAGATCATGACCTTCAGATCTAGCTTTGGTTTCACCATGTGGCTCCAAAACAAGCACTGTAGATCTACCTATCTTCAGGTCCCTGGACTTCACACCTATGCATTTCACCCTTTTTCTATACCATAGTCTTCAAGACTGTCCAGTTCTTTCTGTTTGTTCTCTCTTCCACTTTGTGCTGATCACCGTACTCCCAAGAGTGCACAAATGTCCTCCTGAACATGATCCATCACACTCACACACCAGAGCCAGACATTTGGACACAAATACAGTTCTGTGGTTTAGAAAGTTTCAGATTAGCACACTTCATCTCATTTTGGATGTGGGAGGAGAGAGCAAAGGAGACAAGTTAGAAATGGTTTATGATTAATGGAAGCGAGACAATTGAGTCTCCCATTCATAGAATCCTTTGGTTGGAAGAGACCTTTAAGATTATCAAGTCCAACCGTTCCCCTGCACTGCCAGGGTCCCTAAATCATGTACCCCAGCACCACATCCACACGGTTTTTAAACACTTCCAGGGATGGGGACACCACCACCTCCCTGGGCAGCCCATTCCAATGCCTAACCATCCTCTCTGTAAAGAAATTTTTCCTAATATCTAACCTAAATTTCCCCTGGCGCAACTTGAAGCCATTCCCCCTCGTCCTGTCATTTTTAACTTGGGAGAAGAGGTCGGCCCCCATCTCCCTGCAACCTCCCTTCAGATAATTGTAGAGAGCAATAAGGTCCCCCTGAGCCTCCTCCAGACTAAACAATCCCAGCTCTAGCTTGTCTGAAGCTCCAGTGCTTCAGACAAGCACTACTCATTGCAAGACCAAGAACATTTACAGCAGGTGTCACACAAATACAGGCAGTGAAAAAAAAAAAGTCTTAATAAAATACATATCCAAGCTGGGGACTCTATTACTAGGGGAAATGCATTGTACTGAGCAGCAGAAATAGGAAAAGAGGCAAATTATTAGGTTCACACACCATTCTTGTCATTCAAGATGCCATTTGCTAAGAACCAGGTTATGTTGCTGTAAAATTAGACTTTTGTCCTGGTAATTTAAGCCCTTTAAAAATATTCATTCACATTTTTCATGCAAAATTGCTTAGATATGACTTGTCTGTGTTTGTTTGCTGACAATGCTCCAGTATAGGAATTTTATCTGCATATTCATGTATGGAAATGTGCAAAAACTCGCAGAAGTGTACATCTTCCATGTTCATATGCAAGCACTCAAGCCAGAAGTGCTCGTGCGCTCCTTCAACAAGGGAATAGAAACAATACCAAATAGATCTCTCTGACCAACCATAATTAAGTAATGCAGCTTGTGTCAACTCATAGAGTAAATATTTTCCAAGAAGTTCACTGAATAAATTCACATAAATTTGAGGAAATTATGATCTGGCACAATTGATATTCCACAAGCAGAAAACGAAGCTAAATTCACTGAATAAATTATGTGTTGTGAATTAGTCCCCCAGCTCTAGCAATTACTGTGGCTAGATTATTAAAATGGATGGATAATTTAGCATCAATACTACTACTTTTTGTTCTGGGTACTCAGATAATAATACTTAGGTTTTCTATAGCACTGCTCAAAATAAACCAAATTACAACATCCCCCCATTTTTATTTTCAAAGAGGAAAATAAAGTAGAGGAATAACCTTCCTGGTGTTGGTGTGTATGCAGCTCAGCAGATTGGAGGTACCACAACCCACATCTCTAAACAGTCAGCTAGATCCTTCCTCCAACAACAGCACAAGAACCAGTTAGCACATGGCACCTCATGAACACTCCTTGTCTTTCTGTATGAGAAGATGGCTGCATTCAGGATGCAGGAAGAGCAGGGATCCTATTAGCTTAAAGCAACAGGCAACAGTTACTTTTTGAAAGTGTCTTACCAAATTTAACGGGCTAGTGAGCACTAGATTTGCCCTTTTAGAACACATCCTTTGGGAAAATCCATTATTAATTATGATCTCTTCTGTAGTGTCACCAAACTGTGATGTTCAGCAAACCATACTCCAGTCTGAGGGGTAAATTAGTTATTTAGAGAGCTGGAAATGAGACTGAAATCAGCCTGTTACCACAAAATAATTCGAAAAGTAATCTGCAGGATCTCTTCCTAGCTCCCTACTGATCTCTCCAAAACACGTCCTTTAGTGCAACATACACAAATGCTACCCTGTTGACAGCAGACAAAGGGTGGAAGAGGTCTGAGCTGCCACTGCCTCCCAAAGGGGTTCTGCTGGAGCAGGGGTAAGAGACCAGCCCAAACCAAAGGAAATGGGAAGGTGACTATGGGTCAGCTTTCCCTTGTGCTGTGCCTGGGTTAGCAACTAAGAGAAGAAATCGGTGCTGAAAAAAATCATCAGTTTGGCACCTTGCACCAGCCTCAGAGTTATTCTGGTTAAAAGAAACCAGGCAATGTCCTGATGATTCTAAAAAAAAAACAAACCCACAAAAATAAACCCACAAAAAAAAAAAACACAAAAAAAACCAAAACAACCAACAAACCAAAAACTAAAAAACAACACAGCAACAACAAAAAAATCAAAATCCTGAGCCTTGATGTAAAGCCATGGGTTAGTTCTTGTCCATTCATTCCTCCCCTTCCCCAGGTGCTGTGCTGCTGCCACACGCGAGATTAACAAGGAGGTTATATTTAAACTTCCAAGAGGAGCTGCTGTGCGATTATGGGTCTATTTAAAATCCTCCGGGCAGCTGCAGTACATAATAACAAGTCAGCAGGAGGGAGAGAGAGAGGGGAAGGATGAGAGGGAAAGGAGGGGGATCAGGAACGTCACAGATTGTCTCCAAAAAATTGATTGCCAGAAGATGGCAGGGGGTGCAGTCAAGTTAAAGATGCCCCCCGCAGGGAGTGAAAGGGAGAAGGGACACACAAGAGAGGTGCCAGCACCAGAGGAGCACACTGACAGTGGCAGGGGGATTGGAGAGTCCAGCATGGAAAGCTGCCAGACCTGAAACCTCACTGCCTCAGGCAAGGACGTCATTCCCTTAAACCCACTCCGCTCCCTCTGGAGGGCTCTGTCACACACCACTGGGTGCCTGTCCAGGCTTCCTCAGATCACAGGCATTTGAATGAGTAAATAGCTATTATTAGACTGTCCTCTCCAGCCTGCCCACACATACACCTCACCCTTAGGCCAGCACAACATCCCCCCAGGGCTTTACCCTCTCCAAACTTCGCTGTATCCTTTGGGAATCTGTTCCCCCGTCTAAATTGCAACTAAAGAATAAGTGTTTCCCCCAGGACCAGAGCAGGGACTTAGCTCTTCCTGCCCCACCATAAATCCCTTTTTCTGAGCTTTTTTCCCAGCCCTCTCACTAGCTGCCTTCACTGTCCTCTGGCATCAGAGAACGGACAAGATGGGCTAAGCCTCCTGTTTTCAGCTCACTGTGATGCCAGAGCTCAGTACCATCCTGTCTGTTGAGGTCTCCTGGGCAGACCTGGGTCAGGTGAGCTGGCACTAGCAGTGACTAAGCAAAAGGAGGAGAGCTGGGTTCCAGCTCAACAGGGCGCTGTGCTGGTGGTACCAGCCCTGGACTGATCTGAAGAAAGGGGCCCTCAGCATTCCACTTCACTGAAGGATGAAGTTTAATTCTTTCTTAATTGCAGGAGTGAGACCTTGCAGCCACAAGTGTATTTCAAATAAGTCCTAACCCATTCCACTGGCTCTCATCTAATGGTTTCCCTTTGGTGGTATCATAGCCTCCCACCTCCCTGCCCTCTCATAACCAGTCTTGTTTCCATGTCCTTTCAATTGCTTCAATCCAGCCAAGATGACTGTATTTCAGTGCTGACTGGAGCCTTTGCGATGCAGTCTATAAAACACTTTGGGAGCTTTCCAGAGGAAAGGTGCTTGAGAAACATCAGTCATAGCAGTTCACACACCTTCTCAGATACTGTCCTTTGTGACCCTTTCTCACTCTTCTTTCTTCCCCTTCCTCCCATCCCTGCACAAACATTTTCAGTACTGGAGAGTGGTGCTACCAGGCAGGGAAGGAGTGTCTCTCCAGAATGAGATCTGCCTCAATTTCCATCAGCAACAGAGAAGAGGGGGAAAAATGTCCAAATTAAGCTGCTTGATTACTGAAATTAATCTTGTCACTTAGCATCCCTGTTCCACAGAACGGGGCCTTTGATTAGCCTCCTTGTTTCAGAATATTACAAGAGACGTTTATTAAGCAGAAGGCAATTCCTCCACAGGAGGAGAAGGAGAGCTGATTCCCAAGGGAAGGCTGCTTTTAGTATAAGACATGGTCCCAGCTTTGCCTGCATCCTTGGCAAGTGAGGGGGTGCTGCTCTGAGCACACAGACAGGGTCCCTCAAGGACCTCCAGGATTGTCCCCCAACATATAGACTTGATTACAAGGCTGACAGCTGTTGCAGCAATTTATCATTTATTATTGCTGTCATCCTGACAGCCCTCAAAGGTTGTGATGTGCTATGTAAGCCCTGCCTGGCTATTTCAGAACACTAAAGAAATGGAAGGAACGGGATGGGGAGCACTCCCCAAGGTGACTGGCAGAGCAGTGGACCTGAACAAGGGACCTTCATCTCCTGCACTTCCCTCTCTCCTTCCTCTCCAGCTCTGCACAGTATCACAGACCACATGGCCGTGACTTAGCATATCTGTGCCATTACAGGCAGCTACGCGCTTTTCCACTCCACAAGGCATGTGCTCAGAAACTGGTTCCTCACTGTGGGTCAGTGAGAGCAGCCCATGACCAACCTGGTGTGCCTTACTCGCTGGGGTGGCTGAAGGGAGGGCTCAGGGAGGGTGGTAGGATGCTCCAAGTTTGCTCTCAAAGCACCCAGGGAATTTCAGAGCCCGTCTTCTCTAGGAAGTCGCATCCAGGAGTTCCAGAGCTCAAAATTGGCACTGCTGTAGGATGAGAGAGAAGGTTGCCTCCTATGCCTTCTTCCGATTCTTCACCACCCTGACAGCCAAAAGGTACTTGGACATGGTTACTGGCATAGGGACATATTCACAAGCATCCCAGGGAAATCACTGGCAAATCTTAAGTAGACTAAACTGACTGCTGGATTTCACAGCTAAATGGACAAATTCAGCCAGCACTAGAAGGCTGTAAAATCAAAGATTAACCTTTAAAGTATATTCCTTCTCTTTCATACACAAGGGATGGTTTTGGTACTGCAGGCCTAATGCTTACAATATTGCTACTAAAATGACTGTATTCCAATCTGTGTGTGCTACAGCAGCATAGTGCCAGTGCTCTATCCTGCAGGATTTTGCTGGCAAAATTTGGCAAGTTCTAACTTTCACCATAGAGCCTCAAACTACTTTCCAAACCATAACTAAATAAGTTCCACAGTAACCCAAATCCTCCAAGTACTTGCTTGCACTTACCAGTGAAATCAAACTTGTCCAGCTTATGAGATGGTATCATTATCATCTTTGTCCTAAAGATGGGGAAAACTGAGGCATGGGGAAGCAAGTGATTCAGAGGTCATGCAGATGATCCAAAGCAGAATAGAACTTTTCTTGCTTTGTCTCTTCCTTAGCCCTCTGCTTCCCCTCTTTGCAATATAGCCACTCAGCTTCCAGGCTGCTTTCAGCAGCTCACATAAAACAGCAGAACAAAGGTTCTAGAGCTGATCAAACTTATTTGAACCTTCAAAGCTGATCCGAGTGGCCCAGAGGGAGGTGAGGACACAGGTATGTAACAAGCTCTAATTTTAGCTGATTTGGGTTTGCTCATCCCTTCCTACCCTAGGGTAGCAAGCAAGGCATACATAGGCTGAATAAGAAATGGTGCTCTGATGAGACATCTACAAGTTTGATGCAGTTTTGTTTGTGGGTTTGCTGTTTCTTGGGTACCAGGGCTGTGTGAAACATTGAAATTCCACCCTGAGCAGCAATGAGCAGCAGAACCTGGTTTCCATAGCACTGCCATGGAAACTGCGCTCTGTGAATCCGTGCCTTCAGGCCCCTCTGCAGCTGAAACATATTTCTGCTCCTCCCCAGCACCCACCTCCACACCACAAGCCCCCAGACCTCCTTGTGTGTCTCAGATGATTAAAGGGTGCTGTGCACAGGAAAAGCAGGACCCCGTTTGTCTCCTTCCTGGATCATAACGTGTAAAAGCAACCTTTGAAGAAAAATACTAATAGCATATTTCCTTCCCCCTCTTCTGTATATAAAAGTAGAAAAATCTACAGTTAAAATTCCTCAACTTGAAATTGCACAAGTAAGATTCCACCTGGCAATATAATAAAGTGCAAATGCAACAATCTCATGCATTTAGTTATTTTACTTTCCTGCCCAGCTTGCAAAAGTGAAGGATTTAATTGTTAAAATGTAGAACAGGCTTCCTTAATCTTCACCTCTGATTTTGGTTTGTGGGGTTTTTTTTTAGCTTCCCATCCTATGGTTCATACTAAAAAAACTCATGTCAAGGGCTCCATAAAATGGAGTGAAGTCAGACTATGGGTGTATACAACATCCGTGTTACTTCCTCCCTGCGTTCAATGACTGCTCAGGGAAGTGCATGCTTCAATGACTATGGAGCTGGCATTTCAGCACCTCAAAGACATATGGACCATAAATAAACATTAATAAGCTATCTCCTCTGTCTGCGAGGCCACAGGTTGGCCCAGCACCTTCATAGGTCAGCCTGTAAAAGCCTTGGTCATCATGACCAAGGTTAGACCCTCTATCCCAGGAAAAGGATAGGAAAATGAAGGTATCACTTTCAGAGGGACAGCACCAGAGAAGCAGGTGAGAGTCTAGACCTGACAGAGAGCAAAAAGTAAAAGCTTCTTACAACCTTCCACTATGGGTCTTGAAGGAAGAACCATATCCAGAGTGAGAGAGAAATCTAGTCTCTCTGCTTTACCAACACCCTGGCCTCTGGTATGATTATGGAGAAAGATATTGTGTTACCAGCTTAGGTCATAAAATTTTCTTACAAATTAGTTGGAAATCACCCACAGACAGTGATATAGAGCTGCTTTATGTACTGTTAAAAATGGCAGATCTCGTCAGACATGCATGGAACAACGTAAGCCCCTAGAGGGTAGGGACCAGTTCTAACTGGCTTAGGTCAGAGTCTATCAAGGGCACAAACCCTCACATCATCTTTTCCCAAGCAAGTGTCAGAATAACAGCAATCAACAAATATCAACATAATACCAAATTTTGCATATTTATAACTGTCCGCTATGTTCTCAAGCAAGAACATTGAGTTACTCTCAGTGGCAACCAGTGCTGTCACATGAACGAGCTCTTCTCCTTGTGCAGAACATCGTTGAGTCAATCAATCAAATCAGTCACATCATGACCAGAGCCACATGTCTCTCACCTGCTATGTCTGTAACTCATCTGAAGCCCTGCTGAGGAAAATTACTAATTTATTGCATTTCCTTACAAAGCATGAAGAGGATCATCTCTCTTCCATCATAGGCATTCACCTGACCTGATAGCCTCCTACAACAACAGAGTAATTTCTTGTGTCACCAGGCCCACCTCTGGTTTTTCTTCTCCAGTGTGCATGTGCATAATATAATTTCATGAAGAAGCAGCTTCTCAGACCCAAAATACTTTGAACTGTTTTGAACTTCAGTTTACTGTGGAACAAAAAACCCACAGGGGCAACTCTCACTCTGTTGATACTATGCTGTGGTTTGAAAGAGCTTAATACAGATCAAACTATAACCTCCATCCTTTCCACTCTGATCTTTATTGTTTCAATGAGGTTTTCAGCCAATCTGTTAAATCATGGATGAAGAAAACTAGCAGTTACATGTCAAAATCCATGCAAACTGCTTAAAATTCATGCCTACTAAACTGGATTATAGTCAGATGTTACTAAGTCAGGTGTACTGCGTCTGGAAAAACAAATTTGGTATGCATGATCACCTTCTTAGCTGGAGTGTCGTCTAATAAGGTTAACTCAAGAAAGTGAGAATAATAGCTTAGGACAAGTACATACTGAATTGGTTGGGGTGTTTTTTTTATGATGGTTTGTTGCTTGTTTGTTTTTTCCAGACATCAAGAAAAGATCAGTGGCTACTTTGTTGCAAAGGGATGGTCTTCCTTGTACCACTAACTCTTTCTCTCCACATGGCCTGCATACTCGGCATATGTGTGAAAAGGTTTGACAGCCTCTTCAATATCACTGCTCTTCTAAGCTCAGGATAAAACCTCTTTGGCCCCTCTCAAGTACCTTTCAAATCCCTAAATTACCTTCATATAATCTTCAGTCTCTCATCTCATATTTACTGGACATCTTTGCACAGAAGTGCTGTCAAGACCAGGGCTGCTGAAACTCAGCCACTGTTTTTTCTTACAAAGATTGTGGTACTTTTTCCTTGTCTGAGGTAGTATTGATGATCTACCTGCATTACTTCAGACTATGTAATTTACACTCCATTGGTACTGGCTCCTCACAAAGCTTCCCAGATCATCTGATAAGAGCTTTATGGAGGTTTAACACACCTCAAAAACCCCACTATCTAAACACTCTTGCCCTCCATATTAGAATTCCTCTCCTCACACGAACAGAAGCTGATCTATTTTTAAACATTTATTTACTACTTTAGATCCTATGTGTCCAACATTACACACTTTACTTAATCACTTGATCATTTTAGAGGAATAAAATCTTTGATTTACTCTAATATCCACTTACAACTAAAAGGGAATCATAGCCTAACTTGTTTCCTATCACTCTACACTATAGACAAGCAGCTTCTCTCACCCCAGGAAAACATCCTCAAATGGTATCTTGAGAAGACCTCAGCTTAGCTGATTCTTAACCTTACAATGATAGTAGTAAGGAACATTCCTTCTCAAGTTTGTTGGGCTTTTAGCCATACTTTTAAGTCAGCCACATCTCTGCAAAAAGCCTATTCAACCCCATATATCCTCAATGTCCCTAATTCATCATTACCTTCCATTAGTTTTTCTTTCAAGGATAATGACATCAGACATTCTGGCATCAGACTAACATACTCTTATGTAGCTTCACTTCAAGAAGTATCCCACTTGTTTTGACACTGACAACAAAATCATCTGCTATTGCAGAACTGTCCTTTGCAGCTACAAAGAGCTGCCCAGTTTTAATGATGCTGTTGGCATAATCTTCAGCTATATTGGGAACACACTTGCAAAGTAAAGCGCAGCACTGCAGTTCTTACACCCTTTTCTCAAATGTCGGCACTGTGTTGGTTGCCATTTGCTGCAACATCAGTAGTTCTTTGTGTGGATGCTGACTTTGAATTAAGAATGTGGCCAGAGTGCTCTTTGCAGATTTCTCCTTTTGCAGCATATCAGATTCCTCACCAAACCCAGGCTCTCTGGACTCAGTGATTGCTCCCCTTGGAAAATTCCAAGAACTCTTCTGAGGTTTGTCATAAGAAGTCTTGTGTTTGTGTTCTCTTTCTGGTCACCATTGTGGAGTTTTGTCCTCTCTGACCACCTTCCAGTCTTTTATCAGGGACTGGTTTACCTCTCAGAATTGTCAGATGATGTCTTCATCATTTCCACTTTCACAGGTCCTCTTAAGTTTTTTTTCTTCTTAATACTTTGATTCAAAACCACAGGTTAAATTTGCACTGACTGCAAGATTGCTCCACTTGTATACTCCTATTCCATGCTTTCCATTTTTTTGTTGCAGGTTTAGGGTGGGTTACCATGCAAACATTCCCTTGCATAACCTTCATTTCCAGAGAGACCTAGCTCTCACAAGGCTTTCGTTAGCTCTGTTCTTCTACCCAGCTTGTTTTCTTATATCATTTTACTCCTGGTGCCATGTGCTTTCCAGCAGTCACTCAGAGCCAAGGAGCCAGCTTCATTCAGCATCCATTCACAGGCTGCTCCACAGGAGTAAGGGGAGCATCCCTGTAACACAACAGCTGGGTGCAGCTGGCTCCTGCCAAAGAATCTTAGAGTTGCATGTACCCACAAGCCTTGGAGAGTGAGTTCTTAGTGCAAGGACTTCTCAGTCAGCTCAGAAATAACTAGTCAAAAGCCACTCAAAATGAAGCACACATTATGAATCAACATTTATGTGTGGGATTTTCTCATGCATGGCCCATTTTAGAATACATTTCTGGTGATGACCTAGTCTTACTTGGACAGACCTGGTTATCACTCCATTTTCAAAGGGATTCTGGTCATGCAGAAACACAAGCAGATGCTACTGGTGAGTGATTGGCATCCTCATTACAAACCTTGGAAGCAGATCCAGTCACCCATGGACAGCTGTTGAATGGGTTCCTTTTAACAAGCATGTCTGGCTCAGTTATTTTATCAGCTATACCTCTCACAGAGGTATATCTCATTTCTGCACCCCTATAATCCCTAGATACTATCCATAGCAATGTAGTTTGGACTGATATTGCTTTGCAGGATGACCAAGAGGATCCTCAAGGGTTACCCTGCTCACAATCACATAATGTATAAAATTGCAGCTAAGTCCAATTATGGAAGGTAAAATTATAAGCGTTCTGGACAATCATCATACAGACTCCTAGAAAAGCACCTCTCCTACACACCATGCCACTCATAAGCATATGGAGAGAAGAACACAGATCTAGACAGGAAAAGGATATAACTCTTTCATAGGTGTGGTTTAGATACACTAGGCCCCAGATAGCAGCATATTGTAGCAAAGTTAAAAAAACATCTTTTTATCTAGACTCTCCCAAACATATATTTGCAGACACAAGTATGCAGACATGATGATATCTTGGACTCACACAAGCTCCCACTGAACACAACAGAATAATATGTAACACAAGTCATCAGCACTGAGCACAGCATTTCTCCAACATGTCCTCATGATGGAAATATATTCTCTGTCCATGTCCTCCCCAATCCCATCCACCTTCTCTTGATCTCTGACCACTTCAGTTTGTCCCCTCACTGCTCATACCAAACACAGCCTCTGTCTCCATATTATTAGTGTCACAGACTGTATCATTCTGTGCTTATAAATCCCCGCTCCCACATTCGCCTTCATACCCCACAGGCCACCACTGATCCTTAGATGAAGTAGTATGGATCCTCAGCAAGGGAGCACAAAGGAGGTAGAGATGGCTTGGATGAGACCCAGACCAAAGGAAAGACTCCCAGAGGGGAAAGAAGCACCAGGGAAATCATACATACTAATTTCCTGCCATGCTCCTCTACCCTCCATGCTTTCTATAGGTACTCAGCTTTTCTCCTTTTCCACATCCCACTCTATCCCCTGCACCTAAGTATGTCCTAAGGATGGGGAAGCATCTGTGAAGTGGGTGGTGATGGGGAGGGGGGGGTGAGGCCAAGATGGCTACAGACTACCAGGATTGAGGGTTTCAATAATGATGGGCCCTGCATTTTTAGGGCTTCTGCTGATGAGAAAGGCACCAGAGCAGCTTGAGAAGCATTCCAGCAGTGGATTTTGTCTGAAAGGGCACATGTGGGTAATCGTGCTGCATTTTCTGAGCTGGCAAGAAAACAGAATTTGTGTTCTGATTGTAGTTGGTGAGCAAAAAGTTCTTACATTATCATGTATGAAAAATCTAATACTTGACATAATTTTCAAAAGACAAATATATGGGAAAACTCAATCTCAGGACACCACAAAGCAATTTTTAATATTTTTTTTTTAGCCTGTCATATACTCAGCTGGCAGGTGAGAAATCTGGAAGAGCTGTGCAGCCTCTCTGCGGACAGACCAACCTATCTCGTTTCCATCCACAGTTTTGACAGGCCTGACACATTCTTAAGGGACTTCTCAATACTGCAGAATCTATATTTTATCCAGCAGAAAACCGTTCCCCTGTAAAACCTTTCAGGCAGCTCTACTATACATTTATAAATGTTTCATATACACCAGTATGCTGAGCATATATTCATAGGCTACTCACATTCTATCATCTCCAGATACTTAAAGTGCCTTTCCCCAAATAAAGAAGTAGAAAATGCCAATCACAGTTAAAATTACAAATTATCAGGATAAGCTGATCATATGAGGAACTCATAAGCAGACTCTAATTTTCATTCTTTCCCTTCATATCCATCCAGAGGCTTTGGTTCCCTCCTCAGTGTTGGTTAGCAACATTTATCTGTTTTGGGCTCTGATCCCACTGCTGACTGCATAGTGGTTTCTGCCACGGCTGTGAAGAGCCTCACTGGGATCCATAAGGATCTGCTGAGGAGCTGGAGACACATGCATTCTATCAGCACACAGAATCAAAGTGTACAGTCCCTATACACTTTCTGCTGCACAGAAGCATGTGGATATTGCACACGCACTCTGGATTGCAGTCTCCACTTGATCTTTTTTTGAAAGCTCTCCCCCACAAGCTCTTTCCTGTGGGACTCCATGGCGGGGAAAATTAAAATTTTGTTTCCTTCAAATGCTGCATCTCTGTTTTTCCTAGAGGCGGCTACAATTCTTTCTCTGTGATCTGAAATTGCAGCAATAATTATATTTCCTATTTTGTTCACTGTAGTTGACTGTTTTGGCAGCCATCCTGGAGCAGTAATCCACACATAAAGAGTCATCTTGCATTTTTCAATCCAATTTAAAGGGAATTGTTTCTCAAGGAAAGCAAGGGGGTTAAAATGTTCCCCTCTGGCAAAAACTTCAAGTACTTGGGTATTACCTGCAAGAATTTTATCTACCAGTTACAAGCACTGATTTAAATTCTTTGCACTTCTAAGGAGGTCTAAGAGTTTCTTCATGTTGCTTCCTCAATTCTCCCAGCCACTCAGAAAGAGAACATCAGTTTCCTCTTGTGGCCCTGTGCCTGCTGCCTGCAATTCTAAACTCTACCATCTCATGGTCACTACAGCCAAGAGTACCTCCTACCTTCACATCCTCTACCAGTCCCTCTTTGTTAGTCAGTACAAGGTCCAGCATTACTCCTCTCCTTGTTGGCTCCTCCAACATCTGCATTAGGAAGTTATCATCAATGCTCTGGAGGAACCTACTGGACTGANCCATACATTCCAATTGCTCTCTCACATAGAGAGCAACTCCACCAGCTCACCTTGCCAGCCTATCCTTCCTAAAAAGGACATAGCCATCCTTGACAGTGTTCCAGTCATGTGAGCTGTCCCACCATGTCTCAGTGATTGCAATAAGATCAATGCAAATATTAACTGAAGTCACAGAGAAAAAGAGTCACAAAGAGGTTTTGCACCATAAGGGCAATTCTAGAAACTTTCTGCACCTTAGCCTCACATCTCTCTTCTGCAGCATCTTAATGCTACTTCATGGCATCAAAAGAACACTAGCAGGATAAGGCTATGAGACCATCATCAACATTAGATCCCACCAGCTGTGGCTGACCTTGAGACCCTTGTTCCAGCCCTACACTACCCTTTTACTGATTTATTTTTTTTTTCCTGGGAGTCTGACAGCAGATAGAACAAACTGAGCTGGGTCTGACTGATGCCAAATCCCAAGCCAGAAAGGTGCAGAATTAGTATGAAGACACTTCTTCAGCACATCGACATGTACCAGGCATGGCTCAGCATATCCAGGGAACAAGGCCCGGCAGTACAACACCCCAAATAAATAGATGGCTCTTACGGTATCACAGGAGTTGCCTGTGCTATAGAGGGTGAGACCTTGGGAAACGAAGGCTGTCCAACAGATTTGTGCATGCCTGCACGTTTGTGTTCTCTCCCAGGTTTATTCAAATAGCTTTTCCAATCCCAAGATTTAACTTAAGCAGCTTGCAGCCCAGCACCCATTCAAATAAGACAATGGCGTATGGAGCAGAGAATAAGCATGTCATGGTCACACACTGCCATCCCCTGCTAACCTCACCACCTTTACACCTCTCCTACCGCTCCTCACCCTTATCCTTTGGTGGGTTCATTGAGAAGCAGAAAGTTGGTCCTCACAGACCTGGCACACGTCAAGCTGGCACGAGCTTCAGAGGAATTAATTCAGACAGGCAAAGTCTGATTCCTCTCAGGGAGCATGCGAGAAAGGAGGCAGCACTCGGCACTTCAGACATCAAGGGAGAGTGAGAGAAAAAGAGATGAGAGAAAGCCTCACATAGAAAAGGCAGCAGGAAAAAATGTCCTAATTTGGAGAGACAGGCCTCATTGCCATGGCAACCCAGAATCGCCCCAGAGCGTCCAGATCCTACTTTGTATATGGTGTTAAACGATTCCACCATTAAGGGAAAATACTAAGGGAAAAGAAATAATGGGGTTGTGGAAGGGAAAGTATTTGTTAAAAAAGAGTTTTCCTCTGGGGGCATTCGGGCAACTGAAGGGAACCTTTTGAATCTGAAGTTGTATATTCCTCCCCAACCCTCCCCCCCATCTTTAGGTGCAGCCACATTTTTGTGCATTTGCTTCGTTTCTGGAAAATGAGTCACTCCTTCCTCACTGCACTGCCTTCTCTCCCCAGCCTGGTGCCCACCAGCAGTGGGGCCAGATCCTGCCTCCTGGGCAACAGAAGGAGAAAAGGCAAACAGAGCTCCCATACCTTTCTTTAAAGCCTCCTACAAAGACCTCCCAGAACCAGGCAGAAACTCGAAATGCATGGCAATGCAGGATGGTGCAAGATGCACACATCACTGAGGAGGTGGCAACATGATACAGGGTGGCAGTAGCTACCAGTAGCTCCAGCCTTTGGTCCATGGCCTTGAGAAGGCACATACAGGATGTTGGCAAGAGAGCTGAGGGCTGCTGAGCACATCTGGCCACAGGGTAAGCAAGAGAAGCAGCAGCAGAGATACATTCACTAGAAGTCACACAACGCACGTATTGCTGTCTGAGAGAGGAAGATGCATCCCTGCAGTCATTAATTAATTATCTGAGCTCACCCTGAGACCTTTCTGCCTGCTTTAGTCTATGAATTACGCTGAACATCATGTCAAACCTTCTCTTCCCACAGTCTTTCCCCTTTTCAGCCTTACTCTTTAGGTACCCTAAGCCCTTCCCCCACACTGCTGCTTCTCATTGAACACCTCCATTCAACAGGTCTCCTCACCCCTTTCTTACCATGGCACAGTTCTGCCACATTTTCTCAGCCCCCATGAGAAGCCTCACACATTCTGCGGGGACTACCCATCAATGGGTGATAGCACACAGAGGTGGACCAGTATGAAGAATAATAATGCCAAGTGAGCGCCAATTAAGGAATATCTGAATATTACTTTATCCTCTGAAGGTTTCCCCCCTTGTAACAGAAGGAACAAATCTCATGGGATGAGTTCCAAGAGGACCATCCCCTACAGATTCCAAAGTGCAAGGAGGTAAATTAATTGTCACAACAAGATCCTTGTCACCTTGTGTCTAACCACTCGTGTCAGCTCATTTCACTATCAATTTATTCATCAAGTGAGAGCAATACATTTGGCCAAAAGGTTCCTTAATAGCAAGGATGCAAGCAACATGGAGGAGGACAGTACGTGCTTCTGGATGGGCATGGTTACACAGAGACACAGCCACACATTTTTCCGCATGCTATTACCTGTTCCCATACAAAATCATTCCTCCCTGGCCACAAAAACCCAAACATACCTAATAAAAAAATCCTTTCCCTAGTATTGCAGTCTAGACTAGATCAGGAGAGGGAGGAATGGAAAAACTAAACTCAGTCCTCTACTACCAAACTAAAAAGCCATCAATGTATGATTCAAGAGATTTGTGTATTTCATAGCTGTGGCACAGCAGGAGCCTCTGGCTGGCTACAGGCACTCTGGAAGCACAAAACACTTCCCCACAGCTTGTACTGTGTATTACTAAATATTATTACAAGCACATCTCAAGTCATAGAGCAACACACTACTGGACCAGTACAGGGACCATTGAGCAACACTGTCAGACAGAAGCATGGCCCTAAGCACAGCAGGAGACAAATACCACTCACGACCTCCATCTCTCCTCCCAGTGGCCAATCTCCACAGCATGTTTTTGCCAGCCTGTTTTGCCTCTGGCAAGAAAGCTTCCAGCCACAACTTCAGTTTATAACAATTAAGCAGACGACACTGAAAATCCACAAGTGACAAGCAAAATCTTTCAAGGGAGATCAGGCAAGGGCAGAGGGATGAGACAGAGAGGATGTCTGGGACAAGCCCCTGTGAAGATGAGCCCCATAGCCTCACACCAGGATGTGGAGACAATGAAGGTTAATGGCAGCATGGCTCATTGGGGGAGAATGGACCATGAGCACATGGAACAATGTAGCCCAGTGAGGTCTCCAGCCATTCCCTAAATGAAGCTGTTCCACCATCTGCAGGCGAGCACACTTCGGCATTAAATATTTTGCTTGAAATCCTAATTAACGGAGCACAAAGTGACTTATTAAATCTAAATTAAGGAACCAAATAACTATAAAAAAAAAAAAACACAACAAAACAACAAACAAACAAACAACCCCAAAACATCTCTGTCTAGTTAATGGCAGTATCAAACATTTGGATGTGCCCAAAGCTCAGCCAAACTTATCTGGAAGATTCCAAATAAGCAAAAGTTCACCAAAAGAGCATCAGAGACTTTTAATATGTAAGAGAGGGAGGCCACATGAGCTTGAGGAGTATCTCAGATGACCAAAACTAATAGAAAAAGAAGGCTGGCTGGTTCATCCTCTGCCCAGTTCCTCCCTGTTTCCTTCCACCTCAGCAGTGCTGTCTCCTGCAGGCATGCACATACTCCAAAACTTTGTCAGTCCCATTATAAATGATTCCAGTGTTCAGATTGCAGCTGCAGTTTAGCCCATAGAGCCAAGGAGGACTCACTCACTGCTCAGACACACATCAAAAGTTTGCCATGTACTTCCCCTGAACCTCATTTCATCTCATTGTGCGTTTCAGACATTCCTATCTCTCCCCTTCCCTGAGATTCAGACCTTTCAGCGCATCCCCTCCTCTAGATCAAGGGATACATGCTCCCTTATTTTCACTTTCAGGCTGGCTCTTCTTCAGCCTACCCTAGGCACTTCACTGGTTACAGTATGTCCTGATCAGCTTCAGTGCCAACCCAAACCACCACAGTTTGCTGTAGCCTTCCCACAAGGCTAGGAATAAGACTAGACAGAGGGTTCAGCCAGCCCAAAGGCAAAAAAAAAAAAAAAAAAAAAAAAAA
>VYZU01031428.1:196621-243767 GCA_013401355.1 Ceyx cyanopectus
AAAAAAAAAAAAGTGGGGCAGAAAATAGATGACTGCTTGTCAGTTATTATGAAAACCAAGGTGCAATTCACATTTTAAGTGGAACTCTGAAGTATCTTCATTGAAAATATAGTTCAAGGCACGTGCCCTCCTCTTCCATGGAGGATACTAACAGAATAATCCAATTACTGTTGCTGTCATCAGGCTAATTTATTTTCTCAAGAGGTCTGGTTTTGGATAGAAACATTAAAATCTTCAAGCCTAGCACTAAGTATTCCTTTAAAAGCTAGGTGGTAGGCACACACAACACTGAGCAAGTGCCTGTTCATAACTGTATCACATTTGCTGCTGTGATCCAAGGCACTGCGGTGCAGTACTGTGAATCACAGAGCACACACAAGTGTTGAGCACGAGTGTGAACTGAACCTCCAACCCCAGAGACAGCGTCACTCTTATTAAATGCTCATCTGTGCAAATCACAGAGCAGGACCTCACTGGGGTGAATCAGAGTGAGTCACCACGGGAGCACATGGTAGGGAGGGTGAGTACGCTGCAAGTGTGTTTGGGCACACTGTGCACGGGTCACTTGTGCAGAAAATCACAGCTCCCAAGACATGCCAACACAGGACTTTGCCCACCTTCTGTATGCATTTTTAGCTCGTTTCCTTTAGGAAATTAGGCTCTTGCAAACCCGATGCGTGTGCATTTCTGCATACGTGAGTCAGGCTTCCCAGCAACTCTTGAACCTAATGGCCAATTTCCACCTGATTTGACAAAGAGGCAGAGGACTCAAGGAGAATTAAATTCTTACAGTGCCATACAAAATACAGCTCAACTGCACGCAGTTCCAGAGCCTTTGCCTGGCCCCACAGCAGTGTGTATGATTCACCCACTCACAGTTAAAGGCTCAATCAAATAAGCTTCATCCTGACCTGGCAGCATGCCTGAAGTGGGCAGCCCCTATACACAGAACCCCAGGGGCACCATAGTACATCTCTATTTTGCCCAGCCAGCTGGTATAAAAGACACAGTGGAAACTGGAAGAAAAGCAATAGGAGACCTGGGGGGGAGTGGGACTATTGCAGAGAGAAGGTATAGCCAGCACCTGAAAAATGGAAGCTGCTACAGGCATACCCACTTATTTAGACTGGACAGACATCTTCTAGTTGAAAAAGGGTGGTGGTGGAGAAATTAGATCCTTTTAATACCCCCAATCCTCACAACTGAGGGAAGGATAAGTTCAGATCTTTTGAAATTTGTTCATCCAACTCAAGTTCTCTCCTGTGGACTCTCTGGTGTCTACTAAGGGCTGCTCATATTACAGTCTTAGTATATAATTTAGTTAAAGAGTCGATTAACCGTGAGATGTGAATCCACTGAAAACAGGATTCATTCATTTGGGAGCTAACAAAATTACTTGTTTCATCACCCTTCCACTCACTCTATCTTTTCAACAAGCTGTTCCAATGTCAGGTCATAAAATTAACTTTCAAATGTGCCAGATAGGAAAGGAAAAAAAAAAAAAAGAGAAAGCAGGGGCTCTGGGTGTCCATTCAGAGATACAATATGAAAGGCTCAACTTTCAGAAGGTAGAGCTGCCCAGCACTTTTTAAATTTGGGCCTCCTTAACCTGCCTTATGTTAGATGTGGAAAAAAAAAAAAGCACCTATAACACTGTTCACACACAAAACACTTTAGCCTCCTTCTTCAATTGCCATCACTTCCTAAGAGGTGGACAGAGCCCATTCAGACACTAGGTATGCTGCGCCTAGCAGCTTGGCAGGCAGCACTGTATGCAAAAGGCACTCCACTCCACCAACCCCACTGCCACCTGTTTCCAACCCTCCTGCCACCCACCCAGCCTTGCCTTGATGAGGAACAAGCTGAGCCTGGCCCACAGCCCAGACTGTGAAGGAGACCAAAGGGAGCTAGGCAACTTGGAGACACAGAAGACAGGCTCCTCTGAGGGATGCTTCCTCCACACACAACTATCTGATAAACACACCATTATCCAGCAAGAACCTCTCTCTCTTCGCTTCCTGAACAACTGTCTCCTTTGTTAAGGATCCATTGACCCCCTTTTTTTTTTTATCTGCAGTACATTCAGAAGAGGACTCCCTTACATTTCTCCTGAGTTCATGAGGTAGTTTATGGTTTGTTTCACAGTTGGTTTTTTTCTATGTCTCTAGTAGATAACTGAAGATACTTATAACCATCGGCTCAGTAGGTCCCTTCAAGGAAAGCACATACTCTCCTCTCTCAACCTTCTTCCATGCTGCACTAGCAACAGGAGATTTCCTTCTCCCCACAAGCCTTCATGAACTGGAAGTGACAAAAACACTGTATTTCTAATGAGGGGAGTCTCAGCAAGAGGAGGACATCCCCTTCGGAGAGAAAACTCATTTATTTCAAGAGGGTCAGAACTACATGTGGACACTTACAAGAAAGTATGTTTCTAGCAATAATAATTTTACCTTGCACTCAGCGCCAAGCAGAGTGTGCGAACCCTATGATTTGGTGGGTTTAAATGTAAGTTAAGACAATAAAAGCCTCCCAAATCTCTGACCTTTGATAAAGAAGAGCTGGTTCATGTAGCACACCCAATATTGACAGTTCAGCTTAAGTAGGTTTGTGTTGGAGGGAGCCCTCATCAGCCAGGAGCCATGAACCTTCATAGCACACCACATCCTCACAGGTAGCTCTGCCCTAGCTGAAGTGACACCACATGTTGTCCCTGGCCAGCAACCTCATCTCTTAACCCAGGGAGAGTAACGAATTAAATGCAAGGCTGTCCACAAACCTTTCCCAAAGCTTTGCTTCCCCTTACCTACTCATCCGTGACATGGTATAGACAATGTTAGACTGTGACTGCATGTTTGGCTGCAGTTGGAGGATCACTAGCTTGTCAAGCTGGTGATGTGGAGAATGGTATTAACTGAGTAATTAAATAATTTCTGTAATTACTCTCACACAGCTATAAATACTGTAAGCCCACACATTCTCCCTGGAAGCCACAATAGCAAAAGAAGGTGAAGGATGCAAATGAAAAAGGAAAAATAATAATAATAATAAAACTTAACACAGAGCACAACACATTTTCAAGGCACAGTACAAACAATAATTAAGAAACGGGTAGAGTGACAAGCAGGAGAGGGTGAAAGGAAGGGAAGTAGGAGAAAGGAGAGGTCAGGAAGGGAGGCAGGCATGGAGCAGGATTTGAGAACCAGCAAAGCTGGCAGCCTGGTGGACATACTGCCCAGACCTGTTGCAGGGCCACACCATGTGGCTTTTCATCCCTCACCTCCAGAGTGCTGCAGCAAGCCAGAGGGAGGAGGGAGGAAGGTGGGAGGTGGAGGGTTCAGGACACAGTTCTGCAAAACCCTGAGCCAGGACAAAGTACTGCTGCACCAGCATACAGCTGGAGGACCCAGCAGCTCCACCACAGAGCATCCTCCAACCAGCTTCTGTCTGTTCCCTCCAGTGCAGAGGCTTGGTAGCGAGACAGGCAGCTGTCAGAGGCTGCAAGGGATTTGTCTCCTCCTCCCAGGAGCTTTTTCCTCTCTTCACCTAGTCAGTGGTCCTGGGGTGTGCTCAGTAAGGAGGGGCATGGCTAAAGCACCCCAAGGCACATTTTAGGACACTTCTTTGCTTCCCCCAAGAGAGAGCACTGATGCCAGTGTCCTGGTCATACAGAGCAATTTCCGACTCCCTCTGTGGCTCAGTGCAGAACAAGAAGGTAACATTACTGTCCCACCATCGTTGCCTGGCCTCAGTGCTGTTTTCCACTGCAGTTTCACACCCCACATCCAGTTTACTGAGCAGTTCTGCCATCCTCCACCACCTAGCTCTTGCTCCCATGGCAAGCCAGGCAGCATCACCTGGGCAGGTATGACTCCTCTTTCTCTCTCTGCTTTTTCTTATTTCCCATCTACCTCTTCCCACTTCTTTTTCCAGCTCCCCTGCCCATGTTCTTTACATTTCAGACCAGATTACCTGATGCACAGTGCACTTCTCCTGGCTGGATCCCATAAGGACTTTAAATGAGAGCTCCAGTCCCATCACAGCCTGTACAGCTCCCAAGTCCAGGTGCAGTTTTGAAGCACAGTTTGCAAGGACGAAACCTTTTCAAGATAAGTGGCAAACATCTCAAAAGTCTCTGCTGCACATACACATTTTCTCATGCTTATAACAAGGCCAAGCTTGGGGCATCTTATGTAGCTGTAGCAAAAAACCCTCCCCTGCAAGACACATGCCCCAGACCCGGGTCTTTGCTCTGAGGGCCTGTGGTGGTCATGCAGAACATTTGGAGGAAAAGATCCTAGTAATTACATCAGGGGCAACTCATGGATCTTTCCGTGCTGCGTTTTCAGAAAGAGCCGTTTTATTTTCCAAATAAATAGCAAAAGAAAAATCAATCAGCTTGAGGCATACACCTGGCACAGAGAACTGCTCAAACATGCACAGTCTGGCAAAGTTACAGGAAACCCCCAAGAGGATCTCCTAATGGGGAACACTGGGCAGGTTTACAATAGACTCTACTACCAGCCCTGCATACAGTAAGTTCTCCCACATGCTGCAGCTATTCAGACACCTCTAATGGGGGTTACAGTTTCTCCTCCTGGAGTTCAGATTTTCATATCCAGCATTGTATTCACTTCAGCTAGAAAAATCCATTAATTGGTCCCTAGCAATTAGGTAGACTTTGACTTTTGTAGAGCTCAAAGCACTTTACAAAATAACTGTCTTCTCACACTGGGCAAATTGCTGTAGATAGAAGTTGAGCAATTGTCTTAACAGCCATTTCTTATGCAGTGAAGACTTGGGTCTACTAGACCTGCTTGATTCTACTGGCACCCTTTAAAATCTGTCCTCCTCACTGTGTGTAGTTGAATTCTTTGCCTTTTTCCTGCTTGCATTTAGACTTTTCATGTCTTCCATTTCTTCTTCCCCCCCTTCCTCCAAAACATTTATTTATTGTAATTATCAGGAATCTTGAAGATGCACAGCTAGAAGCACTAGAAAAAATGCCTTGACAGAGTCTTTAGGGCATTTTGGTTTCAGTCACTCTCAGAACTTACTCTATTTGTTCCACCCCCCTCCATGAACCTAAGTTCAGGAGTTTTCCTATCTGTCTCTCATCTTGTTCATCCTCTTCCTCCTCCCCTCTAGCTGTGTAAAACAGCATCCAGCTCTGTCCAGTTCTGCCTGTAAACTGCTTAAGCAACACAGATTTCACTCTCTTCCATCCAGAGATTAGAGCACATCCTAATAAAACTCAGTGTTTGAACTGTTTCTTCTTGATACGCACATATAAATCATTTAATAATAGAACATATAATAAATCATTTAATATCTTTTCTTAGATTTATCCTATCGCTCCTACTTCCACTTCTGACAACTACTCCAATCTCTGTTTTCTCTAATCTTAGTCTACCTCTGCTCACTGTCTCTGTAAACCATACCCTGACAATCTACAATATACACACGCTGTTGTTTCTTCACATTCCAGTTCTTCCAGATCCTTAACGAAGTCATAGACTAATATATTTTTTTCTCTACCCTGCTTTTTTCCACCCTGTTTTTTTCCAGCCTGTGTGTATATAATTCCCCTAACTTCCTTCATAATCCATCCCATCCAGACTTGGTTAATGAGGCAAATAAAAGTCAAAGAGTAAGAGATTCCCTGGAAAGAATTGTTCCTCTCTGTCCCATGGTTACTGGGGAATGACACGCGGATCTAAAGCAGCAGCATCGGGCAATTTCACACTCTGTGTTTTCAATTTCATTTTGAGGCCAGTTTAGGGTAGGGACAAATTTGAGTGTAATTAATTTAGATTTTGTGAGACAAGTAACCGCTTGGGGTTGTATTAAAGGACTGCCTGCTCCAGAATGAAGAAACTAATCTCCTTGTCCAGCTGCGGATGGCACAAATTGATTTAATACTTTTGTGCTGGGTTTTTTGTTTTGAAGAAAGGGGTTACAATCATAATTATAAATAACTATAGGTCAAATCTCATCAAGCTCATAGATTGTCTTTAGGCAAGTGCTTGCAGATTTGGAGATCTATCTAAACATCATGAGTGTGAAAATCAAATTTAGAAATCTAGAAAGAAAATAGCATTTTCACAAAAGCCCCATTACTTTCCAGGTCCAAGATGAGTGGAAATCAAATTTTTTCTCACAAATATTTCTATATTTCTATTTTCAGGTAAACAATGGCAAAACAGCATTTAAACATTTAGTAGGAAAGAAGTTAATTCAAATTCTCTTTCAGATTGTAATGATTGCTTTCAGANCACTAGAAAAAATGCCTTGACAGAGTCTTTAGGGCATTTTGGTTTCAGTCACTCTCAGAACTTACTCTATTTGTTCCACCCCCCTCCATGAACCTAAGTTCAGGAGTTTTCCTATCTGTCTCTCATCTTGTTCATCCTCTTCCTCCTCCCCTCTAGCTGTGTAAAACAGCATCCAGCTCTGTCCAGTTCTGCCTGTAAACTGCTTAAGCAACACAGATTTCACTCTCTTCCATCCAGAGATTAGAGCACATCCTAATAAAACTCAGTGTTTGAACTGTTTCTTCTTGATACGCACATATAAATCATTTAATAATAGAACATATAATAAATCATTTAATATCTTTTCTTAGATTTATCCTATCGCTCCTACTTCCACTTCTGACAACTACTCCAATCTCTGTTTTCTCTAATCTTAGTCTACCTCTGCTCACTGTCTCTGTAAACCATACCCTGACAATCTACAATATACACACGCTGTTGTTTCTTCACATTCCAGTTCTTCCAGATCCTTAACGAAGTCATAGACTAATATATTTTTTTCTCTACCCTGCTTTTTTCCACCCTGTTTTTTTCCAGCCTGTGTGTATATAATTCCCCTAACTTCCTTCATAATCCATCCCATCCAGACTTGGTTAATGAGGCAAATAAAAGTCAAAGAGTAAGAGATTCCCTGGAAAGAATTGTTCCTCTCTGTCCCATGGTTACTGGGGAATGACACGCGGATCTAAAGCAGCAGCATCGGGCAATTTCACACTCTGTGTTTTCAATTTCATTTTGAGGCCAGTTTAGGGTAGGGACAAATTTGAGTGTAATTAATTTAGATTTTGTGAGACAAGTAACCGCTTGGGGTTGTATTAAAGGACTGCCTGCTCCAGAATGAAGAAACTAATCTCCTTGTCCAGCTGCGGATGGCACAAATTGATTTAATACTTTTGTGCTGGGTTTTTTGTTTTGAAGAAAGGGGTTACAATCATAATTATAAATAACTATAGGTCAAATCTCATCAAGCTCATAGATTGTCTTTAGGCAAGTGCTTGCAGATTTGGAGATCTATCTAAACATCATGAGTGTGAAAATCAAATTTAGAAATCTAGAAAGAAAATAGCATTTTCACAAAAGCCCCATTACTTTCCAGGTCCAAGATGAGTGGAAATCAAATTTTTTCTCACAAATATTTCTATATTTCTATTTTCAGGTAAACAATGGCAAAACAGCATTTAAACATTTAGTAGGAAAGAAGTTAATTCAAATTCTCTTTCAGATTGTAATGATTGCTTTCAGAGCTAGGCAAGGAAAGGCCTTGTAACTCAAAAGAAAACATCACTATAACAACAGAAAAAAACTAACAGTACTCCTGGAAGAATTCTATGACCTAAAAAAATTATTAGGGGGAAAAAGTGGGAATATTACATAGAAAGATATATATTGGTAAGTTTTGGGTTGAGTGGTTTAGTTGGGTTTTTTTTTGTTTGTGTGGTTTAAAAAAAAAAAATAAAGGAAAAAGAAAGAAAAAAAGGTGGATTTCTTGTTTCTTTAAAAAAAAATAAATTAAAAACATCTCCATATTTTTCATATTGAAGACAATACCCCCCAAAAAAAGTCAAAGCCTTGAAATTGAGTTCCTTCCAAGCAAACGGGAGGCCAATTAGAAGGAACCTTTAATCTTTAGAGGGAATATAAAAAAAAAAAAAAAGTAAAGACATTATTTAAATGGGATATTTAATAAAAGAAACAAGAAATTTATTTGAAGTGTCTTTTTTTTTTCATCAACATAATATTGATGAGAGTACTTTAGCTCTTGTTTAGAAAATGAGAGTTAACATTGAAGGATTTAATGGCTCTGGGGAGAGGTTAAAGCTCTTAAAAGTTCATTTCTAGGTCTCCTAACATCTGAGGGATTTTAAGTGCTGTAATTTATTTGTAAAGTAGTAAAAATTGTTCTTTCAAAATTCACAGATGTTAAATTCCACAGAAATATGTTACCTATATTCCCTTTCATTATAAGAAAAAAAAAAAAAGGCATTTCATATGAATGGATTAGACATAGTTGTAAACATAAATTAAGAGATCCACTTGGCCTGTTACTACATGTGCATACACAAGGGAAAAACAATATTGGCATACAATACTGGATTGTATTCTCTATATTTCTGTGACCTATCTTTCTTTTCCCTGCCTAACTTTCACAGCAACTCATCATTTGAGGACACATGATATTTAGTTCATTTTTTTGTGAACTACACAGAGCTTCTGTTTGGTAGCAAAAGGAAACTTAGTACCACAATCAAAAGAACTGTAATAACCATGGCCCCAATAAAATTATTAAAAGCCTGAAGGGAAATTGTTACACTTTAATTTTTTTTTTAAATCAAACTCATCTTTGCTAATCACTAGATCAGTCTAAGAAACATCTGAACCATTACTATCATCAAATGCAGTTTCAGAGAAATGAAAGATGCTTTGTGAAATTACATGAACTGCATATAATATTGTTTTGGAGTAAAAAAAAAAAAAGGGATAGAATCTTCTAACAATATTGAACCATAGATTTTAATCTACAAATGTTGAAATAGTATCTTTTCCCTGATTTCTAAGCAACATTTTGTTTGGAATTTATTTCACTTCAATTCATATAATCCATTCAAAGGGAACTTTTTTTTTTTCCTGTGTTTTCATTTTTTTTTTCCCCCATAGTTTTTTTGTTTGTTTTTCCTGAATTTCCTTCACACAAGGGCTTTAAAATTTCAGGTGTCACCCCTAATTTAAATGAAACAAATTTACATCCAAAAAATGAGGTTTGCATTCCCCATGCATCTCTATTATTTAACCTTTGGAAACCTGAGCCTCAAAGAGCTTTCCTTTTAATTACAGATGTTCTCCTTTTAGCAGCACTGTCCCAGTGTCTTTGATTTTGTCCTGGTTTCAGTGTGTATTCAGGTGCTCAGCTTATCCAACTAGTTTTGGAATCACTGTACCTGCAGCATCACTTTGCTGCACTCTCACCTGCAGCTACTTTTCTTCCCTTGTGCTTTACACCTATTGTCCAAGTTTGCATTTGCTCCCCACCAAAATACCAATGAGTATCATTGCTGCAGCAGCATAACCCAGGCATGGAGTGATCATAGTAACCTTCAGCACTGAAAGACAGAGACATGACATGTCTTAGAAACCTTGACAGAAAACAAAAAGAAAGGGATCATGGATTTATGAAGTCAGGATGGAAAATTGGAGGAGAAATTGCAGCTTTGGTGTGAACTGGGAAAAAAGAACAACGTAGTGGAAGAAGTATCAGAAAAGGTAGCTCTATGCTGTGTGAGAAAAGGAAGTAGAATGTGGACTAGAACAAATCACAGATTTTAGATTTCAGGTTAATTTCATGTGGCTTTTATACAGATTTTATTACAGGCACAGCCCAATTTAATAGATCATTCCTACCATTTTATTTCCATCAGTATGTCTACCCTGTGTGGACAAGCCCTGGAGAAAATAGCAAAGGATGCAGAGATAGAGAAGAATGCTTTTCAGGTGGAAAAACATCATCATCCTCTTCCAATATTTTTTCCTGGGTGCTGCCTGTGTTGTGTTACTCTAAAGCTGCACAGGACAAGAAGCTGTGACAAAATGATGTGACTGTGGAGACATAATCACAGGATCATAAGAAGTCAGGGGTTAGAAGGGACCATGGAGTCTTCGAGTCCAACCCTTCTCCCAGAGGAGGACCATAATCCAATGCAGCACAAGTCACAAAGGAACATACCCAGGTGGGTCTTGAAAATCTCCAGAGGAGGACACTCCACAACCTCTCTGGAGAGCCCATTTCAGTGCTCTGTGACCCTTACAGTAAAGAAGTTCTTCCTCATGTTGAGGTGGAACTTCCTGTACTCCAGCTTCCATCCATTGCCCCTTGTCCCATCATAGAGCACAAGTGAGAAGAGGCTGCCCCTCTGCTTTCTACCAGAACAGAGGGGGAGCAGGTTCTACCTAGGGATGGTTCTACCAAAAACAATGGTCATGAGCTGTGGTGTAAGAGAAGCCAAGGCATTTTCTGTTTTCACCTTTTCTGCTTCCATTATCACCAAGTAGACTTTTTCTGTCATTTTGAAAAATAAATAGTCTATCATTACAAAACAGACCAGTCAGCCAAATGGTGGTGTCATTTCTTAGTCAAGAAGCTAAATCTTTTCCAACACAATGTCTTAAATCTGAACAATTTGTTCTCTTAAGGTACCTGCATATGTACATTGTTCTTTCCTTTGCTGTGATTGCTCCTGGTTCTGGGCAGAAATGATTTTAGGTAATATTAAAAAAAAATATATAATGAAGAAAAACCCTGCCCATATTTCCAGTCTCAGGTCTGCAAACACAAGATATTGGTTTGTGTGCTTATCTGAACCAAGCTTGTTTTACACCCTTGAAGGTTTCCTTCCACCATCAGTCTCCTAACAGAGCATTCTCATCTGTCAGTTATTTCCACACTGAGGTAGGTTTGAATTCCTGATTACAAAACAACTGGGGAGAAAGGAGAAATTATTTTAAACCCTTGTGACAGGTGAGAAGATATGCCCACCAGTCACAAGGGTATTGCAGTCCTCCAGACAATGCAAACTAATGCTTAAGATCAGGCAACACAAAGTTATAAGAAGAAAGGTCACTGTGGCAACTTCAGGCAAACTGAAGAAACCAGAGAGCTTCCACAAGCAAAGTTCTTGGATCAAAAGAACCTAGTGGTATCCTCATTCAAACCAGGACACCTAGCATTGGTGGCAGTGTATATTTCTTTCCTCTCCAACTCATCTATTCCAGGATAATCACAGATCATCATTGATCCATGCTATTCCCTCTCTGATCAGAGATCCAGGTGAGATTATACATCCAAAAAAAAGAGTCAGGTGCTTCCTCGTAAGGCTGAAACAGTGCCATTGCTCTCCCACCCTACCCCACAGCTGCAAGGCTTGCTCTCCATGTTGTTTAGCATCACTATTGGCATGTTCATCAGAGACTAAAGGGACTGAACTTGCACTGACAAGACTCTCCCTTATCAAAGTGGCCTCTCCAGAGCTCAAGTGAGGCATGTCATGCCTCTGTGCTTTGCTGTTTTCTTGGAACTAAACCCAGATCACAGTGTGCACATAGATCATCTGGTCATTTTCTTCTGATGCCAAATTAGGCAGAGATTAAATGTAACGCTTTGTAACAGCTGAACAGGTAGGATTATAGACATAAACTCCAAGGACAGAAACAGCAAAAACATACGCAAATTCCCGTAGACTTATTTTGGCAAAAAAAAAAAAAAAAAAAGGCAAAACACAGGGAAAACAAAAAAAATATTCTCTACAAAATCTCATAAAATGCAATATTAAAGAGCATGAGTTTGAACGAAAGAATTATGAAATCCAGATGTTATACTATCAGCAACATACCTCCACCTGCTATGTTACACGTAGGGCAGGATTCATGGCACTTAATTTGAGGCATTGTAAACCAGTCAGGCTACAGCCTTCTCCAATAATCAGTGGGGAGACACAGGATTAGCTCTTGAGCAGACCCACTGCATCTTGAGACAGGTGGGGTGAATTGTCATCAGGTGCTCTCTCCTCCTCTACTGATTTTAATGATGCCCAGGCCTCCAGGAGGCAGATAGCAAGCTTGCAGATGCATGTTAAAGGAGATGAAGCCAGCCTACAGTGCACATTATACAATATTTCTGTGTATACATACAGGAGAAAAGATGATTCAGGCATGAAATCCTCCACTTTTTTTTTTTTTCTGACCTTTTGTGTCTCAATTTATGAGCTTCACAGTATATTACAAAGCCCTTTTTACACAGGGACCCAAATTTCCTCCCAGACACACTTATTAAATCCTCAGTGAAGGTGAAACAATTTCTCCTGCTACTCTGGGAAAGGGAATTTGACTGAGGAGGCTTTTTGCATTAACATCCAGAGAAGCAGGGCTCATCTGCCACATGGAGGTGTTTTGTAGTGTTCTTTAGACTTGCTTTGGGGCTACCGATCACAAATGCACAGGGAGCACAACGAAGCTAGAAGTGCAGGTCTGAACCTGTGAAATGCTGAAAAAGTTCAATCACAGCTGACTGCTGTGGGCATTGAGGGCATGCTTAAAGAAGCAATCCATGCCTGCAGGATCAA
Organism: Ceyx cyanopectus; assembly: GCA_013401355.1. Lineage (NCBI taxonomy): Eukaryota > Metazoa > Chordata > Aves > Coraciiformes > Alcedinidae > Ceyx > Ceyx cyanopectus. The sequence continues at coordinate 209,046 of VYZU01031428.1, forward strand.
ACCCCAGCTACACAACTCATCTGCAAAGAACATGACTAAGAGTCACTGAAAGCAAAGCCTCTGTCAAGTCTCTCTGTGGAAAATAGATTTATTTTTTTTTAAGGACTTACCAGGCTGACTTCAGTATTTTTAGTAGAATATCAATGTATTTACTCTCTACCGTATTTTAATTCAATTCATCAAATAAACATTATCCATTAAAGATTATGCACCTGTGAATCAGAAGTTATAAAGGTCAAACTTTTCAACTTGTGTTTAAAAGAAATCTTGGCCTTTCCTAAAACTGCAGATCTTTCTACATAACCTGCTTCTGTCTACAAAACTTTAAAAAAAAAAAGGGAATTTGACAAAACAGAAGTCTCCATTCATAAGGCTTCCACCTTTGAGCTCCCCACAGGCTGCCTGCCCTCCAGAACACTCTTTAGAAGCAAGCCAGTGGGGTACACAGGAGACACTGCCTTCCTGAGGAGAGACTAGAGATACGTAGAAAGAAAAATCTTTGCAAAGTTCAATCGGCCAAATTTCTCTTTGAATTACAGCAGCGTAAATCTGATCTAATTGTGCCAAAGACAGTGGGGCTCTGCTGGGTTTACGCTGCAGGAATCTGAAATCAGAATTTGGTATGCCACTTTCAAAGTCACAGGGACCTTTTCCCGGTGCTTAGGAGGTCTGCCATCAGTAACACTTGAGCTTGTTCAAAGAGGATGTAAAATGCCATCGTAATTGTGGAATACAGTGCTCAAGTAATGTTTCAGACCTCTTCTGCACAGATGTCAACCATGCAATGCAGCAAGCAGGAGAGCATCAAGATGCAGCATTATTTCCTGACCATCCTCCAAGACAGAAAAGCTTTATTGTGGGAGGAATGAGGCAGAGTGAGGCAGAGTGACTTTAACACTTGTGCAAATAGATAAGGAGAGAAAGAAAAAAAAAAAAAGACCTGCGATTATTTTATTCAGTGCCATTAATTCAAATGTTGATATAAAAAAAAAAAAGGCAGTACTGCAATACTGTATATTAACTGTAAGTTATTTGGCAACTGAACAGTTGGTCAAAGAGTGAGAAAATTATTTCTGATTAATTTTTTTCACCTTTACTTGCAAGGTAAATAAAACAGTAAGTGTCTGGATTTCTCAGCTAAATAACTCTCTGAGGAAAGGCTGTCCCTGTGGCCAGCTTAACTGTTCCCCTTTCACAGAATCACACAGAATTGCTGTGCTTGGAAAAGACCTTTAAGATCATCAAATCCAGCCATTATCTAACTCTACCAGTGCCACTACTGCACCATATACTTGAGCACCATAAGTAGACAGCTTTTAAATACATCCAGGGATGGTGATTGAACCACTTCCTTGGGCAGCCTGTTCCAGTCTTTGATAACCCTTTCAGTACAGAGTTTTTTAGCTGAGAAATCCNACCACTTCCTTGGGCAGCCTGTTCCAGTCTTTGATAACCCTTTCAGTACAGAGTTTTTTCCTAATGTTCAACCTAAACCTTCTCTGGCATAATTTGATGCCATTTCCTCTTGTCCTATCAGTTGTGACTTGTGAGAATAAACCCCCCTCTCTACAACCTTCTTTCGGGTAGCTGTAGGGAGCAATAAGGTCTCCCCTCAACCTCCTTTTCCTCAGGGTAAACAACCTAGGTCCCTCAGATGCTCCCGATTCTGGCTAGTTAAAAGTCTCAGATTTGCTTAAGAGTGACCTGTAAAAGAAAAAAGCCATTGGCTTGTGTCCCTGTTTGTCTTCTTTGTCTAAAGAGTGGTCAAGAAGGTCTTGCAATAATCGGCTTGGTCCCAACTCTATCTGGCACTGAGACTGTAGGGAAAAGGACATCCCACTTTGCTCAGGTCTTCCCCTGGCCCACAGTACAAGAGGCCACAGCCACACAAGGTAAGAATTGCTGGGTCCCTGTTCCTCCCAAAGCGAAGACTAGTATCAGGCCCAGCTGCCCTAGATCCCATGAAGCTATTCTAAGCTGACAGTTACCAGCTGGCCAAAGATGCCACTCCCTCTCTCTCTCACCCTATTCAAAACTAGTATCAGGAAGGCTTGTTTGCATGGCAATTCCTCAGAAGACTGTCTGGGGCCTGGGAAAACAGTGAAATGTCAGGATATGAAGGAATAAAGTAGTGCAGTGGAAAAAAAAGAAAGACATAGCTGGACCAGTTCAGACTGGTTACTTGCTTTAGCTAACACCTATTTAACTTCAGGAGATAATTAACACTTCTGAGAGAGGATGGCTTTATTAAAGATTCAATTATTTTCCAATTAAGTTGTAAGAGCTGTATTAAATGTCCCTGAAAACACCACAACATACTCCAGCTGCACACCGGAAAAACCAAAGCTAATATCCTTGGCTCTTCTAAGGTAAACCACAGGCAAAAATAAAACCTTTAATAAAAAATAACTAAATATTTTAAAAATCACAATTATCAAGGGTTCTTTATCCTTCCTAGGGAAGAAGAAAATGTCTGATTCTTTTGCAGTTCTTTTCTACCTGTTCCTTTTCCTCCTCGATTTTTTTTTTTTGTTGCAGATAATTCCACATGACTAATAGGCTCTTCTCAGCAGTGCTACACACAGTTAGCTCTTTTAATCTCTCTTTGAATCTGAGACTCTCTAGTCCCCCAGCTCTTCAGTCCCATGAGACTACACCTGAAGATCACAGAATAAGATTATTTTTCTGCTTTAAGTTTCAACCTGCAGGTTTGCAATAGGAAGCAAGCTCCAATTTTTACCTTATCTGCCATGATCATAGAGGATCCTCCATGGATACCAAGGATGGGAGTGAGGGTCTGGGCAGAGATGAAGTCCAGGATCTGGGCAATGGCTTCCTGGTCTGTGTCATCAGCAAATACCACCCCTTGAATCTTCCGGTCTGACATGAGGTCACAGATCCGAGTGATGATGCTCTTGGGATCTGTCTCATTCATGGCTACCAGCTCCACTCGAGGCACCACTGAGAGGTGGTGGAAGTCATCTTTCTCGTGGGCATCTTTGATGGCCACTTCGTCTGAGGTCCCCACCAGGATGACCGCAATGCCAATGCTTGGGTGGCTTTTCTGGGCATGGGCCCCGCTCCCTGTTGTCACGAGGACCGCCAGCACCAGCCAAAGCCTTGGAGAGTAGCACTCCACCCTGGGCCTCATCTTCAGCTCTTACACTCCCTGAGCAAGGAAAGAAAAAAAGGAAAAGTAAGAGAAAGGGAAGATAATTAATTGACAAGTCAATAATGCACTCAGCCTTCGAGGCAGATACTTTGATCTTCTTCTGCCATTAGCCCTCATCCCACCAACCCTTCTTGCTTGATGCCCAGCCCTTTCAATACATTCAGCCCTTTCAATACTCAACATTGATGTTGAGGGTGTCAGACCAGTCCAGCCTCTACTTCAGAGTGTGGAGTCACTTCAGACAGCAGCTGTCAGCAGAAGATGGGATCATGTCATCTCTCAGGTCCCATGTCACTCTGAGACCCAAATCAAAAGTGATAGAGAATTGTCCTTTGATGGCCGATCAGCTGTCTTTGTAAAACTAATTGCTTCTGTCAAGTCCCTTGTCCAAGTGCTCACCCTAAACACAAAGGAATTACTAGTGCTTGTGATCAGTTTGGCCTTCTGCTGGAGGTACAGACAGGGAGGCTGAATGGATGAGGCAGATATAGACTACCTTTTACTTTCTCAACAGAATCTTTCCAAAATAAAGTGGGGACAGATAGGCAAGAGCATTGGATATATATGTATGTGCATGTATGTGTGTCCATTGAATACAACTTTCCTATCATCGGGACACACAGAGCTCCAGTCCTCAGTACAGTCAGCCACATGACTTTCACCCATACAAGATTAATTTCTTTTTAAAAAGCAAGGAACACAAAACTTCCCAGTGATCATGGCCAAAACTGCATCAGTAAAGCATGTGGAAGATATTCCGCCCTAGCCCACATGACAGGTATTTTTGCTCCAAAACAGAAAGACCCACAGAGCTTACAAAGCTTCACCCTCATCTACTACATCCAGGGATGTTGCAATGATCTGTTCCCTGAACATGTGCACTTTATTTCATAATAACAGCAGAAATTGAAAAACCTAGTGAGGTCATCTCTCCAGCCCCTGCCTAAACAGGACTGTTCCCAGCAGGATTGCTCCTAGCTCTCTTTATTCAGTTCCATTTTAATAATAGCTTGCAATTCCACAGCACTTCATCCTTAAGGCACTTTACAAACACTAACAAATTAATCTTTGCAGCACCTAACAGTGTAACTACCAGAACCACCTCCTAGTCTGGGGACAAAACCAGAGCACCCTATGGAAGGCAGCATTGCTCAACATGCCCACCCAGGGCCATGCTGCTGTCCCAGGGAGATTTCAGACACTTCAAACTAAAGACAGTTTTCCCATAGTGCAAAAGGTCCTGCTTAGCTGTTTATGACCATAACTCTGTTGTTCAGCAGCAGCACACTTGGAATAAATACACCAGCACCACACTGCTTTGCACTATACCTCTGGTCTTAAAAGTCCAGGAACAGGACCCTTCCAAACTCTTGGCTGCTACACATGCTTCTATCAAATGTACAGAAATCCACAGAAGCAGGAACAAGGCTGGCAAGACTGAGGAAGCTGAAAGTATGCAAAAAAACCCTACCTAGCACCAACCACCTATGCAGAAATGACCCAAGGGGCCCCATCTTGCCCTACCCAGGAGAGCACATTGGCTCTGAAACTGCTCCCTCATTGTAATGCTAAGCAGAGAGAATGTATCCTGCCTTGATATTACCAGATAAATAAGCAGATAATAAAGCAGATCATACATATGCACTTGGGGAACCAAATCCACTTAGGAGGATGAAAAGGACCACGGATGTGAAGCGCCAATCGATTCTAAACTCTGACGGATCCACTTTCTGGGAGATGCTCACAAGGAGATCCAAGAGACTTTGAGAGTTTGGCAAAATGAACAACTAACTTCATTCTGGCAGGACTGTTATCCTCCAATTACGAGTCACTAAATTAGATTCCTTCACAGTGAAATGCAGTCCCAATACTGCAATGCTTTATTAACTTTAAAGGTCTCTATAAGCTCTCTGTCTCTCACTGTCTTGCTCACTCACTTTAATGCTGTATTTGTTCTCTTTAAAATATGTCTTTTGCAGTCCCTCTGCATAGACTCACACAGTGTATTACACTTGATTAGGCAATGGCTATCTGTGATGCCCAGGGAGTAGAGTGCAGGTCTTTCTCAGCCCCTCTCCCACCAGGAGTACTTTACATGGCCTTCCAACCCAGGGCTCATGTAGCAGCAGTGCAGGAGCTATGCAGGCAATCATGGCAGCTGTCTGCCTTCACACCCAAACACAGACTTCTCCCATGGGGAAAAAAACATGGCCAGGAAACCCATTCACTTCTCTCCCACTGCATCAAAGCCAATAAAGCTCTAGAATCTACCTCCCAGCAGCAGAAAAGATCCCAGATCCTAAAGAGCACATGGGTGCCAATCTGTTTGGTGAAAAGCTCACGGTCTGCCCTCCCCAGGCAGTTTTTTCTATTCAACACAGGATGATGGCCAGATCCTCAGGCTTTGTCCAGATATGAAGGGAGCAGCCTGGGCTAGGAAAAGCCTCCTTTTGCCTCCTCTAGTCTGGCTCATTACAAACCCCTTCTGAATATGTGCTAGTAAAGTCGAGGCAGTAGAAAGCAGCAGTCTTCTTATCAAGTTAAGGTGACCTCAGAATTATAGTGAAAATGCAGTTTTGCGTACAGAGCAGTAAGTTTTATCCACTGGATTTTTACTCTGTTCAAATGCAAAAGCTTGAAGCACCCAATCAAGGAAGCACTGGAGGCAGCATGTGGATCACCTCCTGAGTAGTGTTCCTGTTTCAAGTAAAGAATAGAGAAATTCACACATGGAGAAATTCACAAGTACCTGACAAGATTGCAGCTGTAAAACAGTTGTTCCCAGCAACTTTAATATTGCTAATTTCACCAGTCAAGAATAATTTTTAATAATTTTTATTTTATTACAAAGTATTTTACATGATCAGGTTTTTCCTTTGTTGGTGGTGTGGGGCAACACACCACTTGGAGTCTTTTCTGAGATTTTGTGACTCCAAAACAATTTAGTAAATCCCAAACTCCAATCTGGTAAATAAATCCTTTACATGTTACTCTGTGCTACTACATGTCCCTTAGTCCCTGGACAATAACATATGACAGGGCCATTAGACTAAGTGGTTTTACAGACATATCTATATTTAGGTATAAACATGCCTGTAAAACCATTATACCTCTATAATATCATTTTACTTACCATTAAAACTTACCCATCATTGTAGAGGAATGCAGCATCTACCTAGTGCTGCAGAGTAATGTTACACAATCACTGTTAAAATAGGAAGGGAAAGCTAACCTCTCTAACTGAAAATGCAAGAGGAATGTAGGTAGTCAGACTGTAATTATTTGAATTGGAATTTGGCCAGGACCAAAGGTCAGATTGCTTAAAAATATCATAAGAACCTTATTTGACACTGCAATTTTTTGTGGATCAGATCTAAGATAAGTATTAATAGAAAATTATTAGGCTGCAGGGGCAAAATACAGCTCAGCATTTAGAGATATTTCTGGACATTATTTCAAAATATAGGATGTACACAAATAGGTCACTGTGCATTCAGACAGGCTAACTGTAAATAAAGTGCTACTCAGACAGTGTACAGCAAAGGTAGGCAAACTTCAGGTCGGATAAAGAAACTGAGGCAAAATGTGTTGGTCCAGGAGTTTGGGGACAGTTCTGTTGCATGTCAATGCTGGTACCTCCTTCAGCTGCAATTGTGCCAGCTGGGTAGCCTTGAACAATAGCCCCTTGGGAGGGTATTTTTGCTCAATGATCCTTGGTAGTTAGAATCACAGAATGTTGTCCCAACTGTCTCCAAGCTCAAGACAGCCAGAGGAAAGGAAGTCTTGTAATACGTCAGTCCCATATAAAATGTTGCCTTGAACACAGCTCTCCAAATTAGGAAGAAAACAATGCTTGGGACAGGAGGCTGACAGTCTGCACTAGGCACCAGCAAAGGGAACTTCACAAGGACATTGGTTGTATATTGCAAGAAGAACATCATCTGCCTCTAGCCTTCCTCTCCTTATTTCCTTGGAGGGCCAGAGGAAAGTTCATATCATGGTGCTTTCTGAGCTCTGCTCACTGGGAGCTCTGATGAGGTCCCAGCACTGTTTAGAGGACTTCAAGTCACGGCAATTTAATTCAACATCTAATTTTGCATCTGCACCAACCTCAGTGCTAATTCCCAGCTTTTCTCTCATCCCTAATCACTAGCCCAGTTCCAGGACTTGTCATCACCTTTAGTTCCACTATCTAGAGACAAATGTTGTGCCTGCCCCATTGTTAGCTATCAGTGTTACTCTACCCTTCAGTATTTGCTCATCTTTGACAGCATCTTAATTTACACTGGCTTCCCTTCTCATACAATTTGAGCAGTATCAGACAACGAATCAAAAATCAACGCTCATGTTTCAGACCATAGTTGTGGGTAGGAAGAAATCTCTCTCACCTGTATGATACTGTACAAAGCTGAAAGGTTTTGTGTCATGTATCCAACACACCTCCAGGAAACAGCAAATGCACTAGAAGCTGTAGGAAATATAACATTGCACTAGATGTGCTACTGGGATGTCTGGTAAGGAAATACTCATAGATCCAGACCAAATAACTCTATTTCTCTATTTACCAACTGCAGAAGACTGGTGCATATTTAAAAAAAGTAAACTGCAAGAGCTAAGACAAACCATGCAGAGAAAGAGGGCAGAGCTGATTACAACCTTGTAAACTGCTCCTCCTAAGAGCTGGGCTTAAAGCTCTAAAAAATCACACCATAATTTACATCTAAGATTTTCCAAATCCCTGGTTTTTGGCAAGCCAATTTCAGTTTAGGACAGCCTCCCATTCTTATGGTTACTGCCATCTCCCCGGTCCAGACACGCTGCATATTTTATATGTCCAAATAAATATTCCTCATGTTCTAACACCATTTAGCCATTGTCCTTCTGCACTGTCAGCCCAGGCTATTTGTACACTGGTAACTCTTGTGCTGTTGTTCCCTATATTACTGCTTACTAGGTAGGTAGGTGACATAAGTGCCCATAAATCTTCTTTTGGCTCACAGCCTTGTTGTTCCAGGAATTTTGTAAACAAAGACAAAGAAGAAGGGGATGGATCTGGGGCACGATGGGTGTGTCTTGGAAGCAACTGCACACTTCAGATGCTGATAAACAGAATGAATGGTGCTGCAGGAAAATCTCCATACATTAAGAGTAGGAAGATGGTAGACTACAGACAATGGAAAATGACATGCACAGTGATAAATGCAAGAACAATTCAGCACCTGGTCCAAAATGGCTCATCATAGTGACTGAGTAAACACCCTCACAAGGGCATTTCAGTAGTTTTAGATGAGAACCGGTGCAGTTTAGTTTATTGCAACTAACTTTGAACATCACTTATATTCTCGTTCTGATATACAAATGTTCCTATGGCAGTGTAGAAACATTTCTTCAAGGCCTTTTGGGCAGGTCTTCTTCCTGCTCTTCATAACCACTCCATCTCCAACATGTATCTTAGTCCATGCCTAAAGTGTCTCAGACTCATTTCTATGTAACTTACAAAATGCTTCTCTTTCTTCTCATATTTCCCCCAGTCAGTCTTTTTGTTTTGAGGAATGCATCACACTTCCCCAGCCAAAGCCTTCAAAGCTGTTGGAGCTCTCATTACCTTCTTGTTAGCATTGCTTCCATGGGCACTAAGTAGAAAGTAGTACATTTGTTTACTTCTGTTCTCTATTTATTTTCTTTCAAGTTGTTCTTACTTTATTAAACCAGGTACAAGCTCCTCCCTGACTTGGGCATTATCAGATTCATCCCATATTTCACATATTCATTGCTTCTTCTCATCCAAAAGCTAGTTTACTTCTATCTATCCAACAGGTCTATCTAAGGATAGGATGAAAAAGTGCTGCTGCTTTTTCTGCCCCATGTAAAGGAGAAGAGCAGTTCTCTCCTTACACTTAAGGCAGTACAAAGAATGCTTTGATCATCAATTAGACCCATATCATTCCCAACAGATGAAGAACTATGTCTCATTATTGTAAGCTTGCCCAAGGGTAAGTTTCCAGTGTCCTTCCCACTTCCTCCCACCCACGTATTTTACATATCATGGGTTATAGCTGAAACAGCCACAGCCTGAGAGCTTCTGTTGAGACCTACACCAAGTGATTCACAAAAATTACAAATTAAAATACTCTTCTTAATATTCTTGCCCTTCCCCCAATCACTGCAGGACCACTCTAGCACAGTACCTGCTCTGCAACAACTCAAGCAATAGGATTACCACTGCTAGAAGACAGCTCCAAGGCTCACATTTAGAAACATTTCACTAAACTCAGCCTAAATTTTCCCTATGCTCAGCTATCCTGTTACTTCAATAAAAGCTCCTTCATTCAGCCTAAAAAATTTCTCCCTCTCAACTCACCATTTCCACCCTGAAAATGCTTGTAGATGGTTATTTGATCACCCCTTGGGACTCTCCTCTGTTGCAGCAGAAGTTCAGCTGTGTTAATCCCTCCTCTTGAGTCCCTCTAGGTCCTTGTCAGGATGAGTGATGAAGAATAAAGGTAATGGCTGGGCAAGGGAGAGCAGGAGTGAGTCTGACCTGCTTACCCAGGATGGCATACACGTGCAGAGCTGTAGGAGTCAGTGCCACATACAAAAGCCATTAAATGAGACAGCAGGTCAGTCTGGCAATGCCCAGTGCCAACTTCTAAATGCCAGAGCATAGAGGCTTGGCACAACTATCACTCACTGCAAGCCTGGCTTGCAGAGCCAGGCTGGTACCATGGTTCCCCTGCCAGGATCTCACACCCCCCCCCTCAGCCTCCTGCCTGGACAAGTTTAGAGGGATGAGACAGGCCCTCCCTGCCAGAGACTGAAATATCCTCACCACCTGGAGGGTTCAGTTGCCACAGCTGTCACTCTGTGCACGGTCCATTTGAAACAAGGGTTTCAAAGCTTACGAGACATTCACTGTTTCCCACTTTTGAATGTTGTCTGCCCCATTTTGTAACTGGATCCAGCCTCAGAGAGAGATCATCCAAAGCAAGGGACAATCACTGTGTGTGCAGGGCCCCTCAAAAAGGGATTTCAGCATGGGTGAAAGTAGCTTTGCCTCCTAAATTGCAAAATGATGTTTAAACGGGCATCAGAACGGTGCACCAGAGCAACACCAGTTTTGTCGATTAAATTGAACCGCAACAGTAATCCATACAGCAATCCCCTCCTTCCTTTCTTCATTCTCTACTTCCAGTTTTAATTCCCAAGCAAGAACCAACAGCACATTAATAACATGAGGACATTCAAGCCTGAAATTTCCAAAAGCTAAGGTTTTAAATACCTCTGATCCATTAATATCCATGAGAAACACACATTTAACTTCATTTGGATGGTGTGGAGAAGCACATACTTGGCATTTATCATTATTTGCTATATTAATTTGAGGCTTTCTATTCAACCTTAATCAACTGTGTATTTTCACATTAGCAGATAATTATATTGAGTTTCAAAATTTTAAAAAATGAGATTTTTTACTTCCAAGAGTGGAAGGATTTTAGTGTTCCCCAGACCTCTCATGCACCTCGCTTGTTTGTTCCCTGCATCATTTCCTTCAAGGGAAAACAGAGCAGGCAGAAAGAGACTGCACTGTCTCCTGAAGGCAGCTGCCAAACACCACACTGGTGCCAAAATCTCCCCTGGGTTACTCAAAGTCTCAAATCAAGAGATAGTCTTAAATTATTGGGATGCCAGATGTAAATATTGTAAAAGCCAAATCACAAAAGGTTTCTTAAAACATACTTTTATTGGGAAAGACAATATGAGTCTTTTTTTTTTTTTAGGCAGAAATTGAGTGATTCCTTCTTCTAAAATGCTGAGAATTCCCAGAAGGATAACTAAACTAGAGAGAGACAGCCTCAAACTACACCTGCACTTTGGATATAGTCCAGTTTTCTGCCAGCTCCTCAGATATAATGCATTCTATGAGATAAAGCTTTAAATGTAAACCTGCCTTTCCCTTAGGAAAGATCTCCATGGGTGCATGTTTCAGTTTTGCAGCTCACGCAGCAAAGGCAAGACAGGAAAAACTCTTTACACAACCTCTGCTCATTGTGGCACAGTTACAGCAAATCTTAAAAGAGCCCTAAAGCTGAGCTCCAGAGCTCACCAGACACAATCAGGTTCTCATAAAGGTGTTATAGACAGCAGAATTGGCAGAGAAGGTGGCTCAATGCCCGAAACACCAAGATGTGAGAGGAGCAAAGGAGCTGCTAAGTGGAGGCAGCCAAGTGAAGAGAAAGATGCAATCTGTGAGCTGGCCCAGGACAAATCTGCAGCACTGCAGACACTGATGGGCCACATTTCACAGACTGCCAGCATCCCTCAGGAGCCTCATGACCTCTTGATTTCCACTGATAAACAGCATTTTGGAAAATGGGGTTTAACCACCAAGATACTCCATGAAAACACCAGCCTTCCTCATGAAGTGAGACAGAGAATTAAATGGAAATGAGAGAGACCAAGATGTGCATGAGCAAAAAGACATGTCACAGCCATCAGAGCCAAGAGGGGTCAAAAGCTTACTCTGATCAGGTCACTAGAAATGACAGATGAATACCCAGAAAACTTGATTGTGATTCTTCTTCCTTGTAATTGCTTGTCACTTCCCTTTTCCTCACATCCCTAGTAAAGGACTTTTCTGTTCCTCTTACCACCACTTACAGAAAACCAACCCAAAATCTACCTAGAAGTAACAAAGTAAACACAGTATGTGACATCAAAGAGTGCCATTCATGATGTTTGGAGTTGCACGTTTCCAACCCAGGAGCATCCCAAAAAACACTCATCCCTTTAGAAAAACTTGATGCTTACAATAAATACTGCAGTGAAGATGAAGGGAGAATCCACAACTGTAAGTCGAGAATGTTTTGGTAGTATTATTTTCTTCTCCTTTCCCTCTTTCCCTATCTTTCTCTTCCTGAGTTCAATGACCAGTAAGGCACCAGCCATCAAGTTGCTGGACACAATATGCTTTCACAGTACATTAGTGCTGTGCACCAGACCATGTTGTGCCTGCGATTGTATGACAGGTCAGGGCTGATTCGTCTTACTGAGACCTTCAATCAACAGTGTTCAGAAAGCTTTCCCAGATGGAGGGACTGAGCCCAGCAGCCGCTGACCTCTCCCTCCGCTCAGCACTCCATCATATTTATAGAGTTGTAATGACAGGAATGTACACAGGGAAAGCCACATCTGAACCATGGCTAGTTACTGATTGTTGTTGCTTCAGGGATTGGAAGGTCCAATCCAGTGCAAGAAAAACAGCTTATATTTGGCTCAGCTGAATGCCATTTCCATGCATTTTTTTACTCTGTTTTCTGCTTTTTCCAGCCTCTCAAATTCATTCATGCTGGCTGCTTCAGCCACATTTCCCAGTAGCTCAACCTCATTGTTCATCACTCCATGTGCTGGCCAGTGTGTACAAGGATATGCCAACCCGTGCCTCCTTCCAGCCCATCTCCAACTGGCTTCCTCAGGGTGCAGATCATCTCCCTTGCACCATAACTCATTTACACAGAAGTCACTATAACTTACATTGACAGCAGGGAAAAAGTGCATTAGTAGCAAGATAAACAACAACCAAAAACTGATAATCGTCACAATAAAGAATACCCTACCAGTAAACAAAAAACAATAACATGGACAGAGCATAGCCATGAGTTGCTTATGTTTTAAGGTCAGGTAACACTTAAAAAAAAAGCCTTAAAATAAAGCAAATCCCAATTTTCAATATTTCCTGTGAACTTCCTTCAAACTACAATACATGCCTTAATCTACTACCCTTCTCAATTTTCTCCATCATCATTTATCTCTAATCTATTTTTTATCATGTATTGCTTCCACAGTCATTCCACTCTAAGCACTGTCATTTTTTGGTCTAGCCATGGTACCTCTTAACTTACTTGTATTCACAGCATTAGGTATCTGGTTTAAAATCTTGAAAGTATGGAGGGAATGAACCACAAGAAGTGAAGTCTTGTTCTAATCCCTCATACTACCATCTAAAATCAATAAGCATTTTTTTTAAGTGTAAATACCATTGTTTTCTTCCTCACCCTTTGCCTTATTCTCCTCATCAGAAAGATAGAGATTCATCTTCTCTGCTTCACAGAGTTATAGTGTTTAATTATTTATAGTATTTAAAGTACTGTTGGCTCTAAAGCAATAGAAGCTACAAGACTTGAGATTATTATTATTATTGCTTTCCATTGCACTTCCCTGAAGGCAGCAATGTCTTCTTGTGAGATCATACCCAACATTACTCACAGGATCCCAAGAGAGTGTATTAAACCCTGTATGCCCAAGATCTTCAGGACAATAAATCCTAGTTTAGCTAGGAGCAGAGAGAAAGGAATTGTTGTAATACCATAAATAATTGTCAGTTTCCAAGCAAAATACCCAATATTCAATATCGACTTTGCCACATTGACTCAAGCTGCAAAGTACTGCTGATTAGTTGCTTCTGATGAAACAACACGTTGTCAGCAAATGACCGTTCGTTAAGCACATTCTCATGAAAATATCTCCACTCACAAGACATTTGCACCTACTACAAAGTATCTTCCTTGCTGGCAAGGAAAAGCAAGAGCAATGCAGAACTTCAGAGAGCAAGGCAGAGCTGCAGCAGGCAGCCAGCCTCTCCAGGGTCTGGGCTGGAGGTGCAGCTCTTCTGAATAACAGGAATCATCCAGCATTTTTAATACAGACCTAGAAATTTCCTGTTCCATCAAGGGATCTGCCCTGGATCTGGGGAATCTGGTTCTAGCAGCTCTTGAACAGTGGAAATGTAAAGGCCAGCTCTACCTCAATTCACTTGCAGAAAACCAAAAGAGAAAATCTAGCTGGGGGTCTCAGAAGTAGAGGCTCTCAGACCCTGGATTTAAACATATCTAGGGAAAGTGGCTATACCAGAGTCACCAACCTTTTATAGCATGGCCAGAAAGTGCTGGGAGCTCTTGATCCCTCCTAAACAGAAAACCTGGTCTTACACTATGGAACCTGGTGTCACCGACAGTCCTGTCTGAGGCTACAGCAGTGTCAGAAATGAGAGATTCATAGAGACAATGTCCTCAGGTGTAGTTCTGAGGACCCGTGGCCTCAGATCAGGCTATGAGTGAAAGTGGCCTACATCTGAAAACTCTACAAGCCCTGGGAACCAGAAGAGGAAACCAAGAGCTTTGACAGTTTCACAACAGTTATCAGATCCTCTTATCAGTTCTGACCTTGTAGTTTCACAATATTTGCAGGGAGACAAAGAACATTTTGCCATTAAATTGTGACTAAAACTATGTTTCTATCTCTGAACATCCCCCTGCCTGGAAAACCTGCTTGCAGCCTGTTGCCCTGTGATTGTCAGATTTCACAAACTACACTGCTTAGTGCATGCTGAGCACCAGAGTGAGACCCGTGAAGAAATACAAGGGGTTTAAAGAGTCATCTAATGTCACTGATAAATTTACAGAAGGAACTGTTCTGGGCTTTTTTTTTTTTTTTACCAGAGATGGTTCATAAAGACTGGACTAGCCCTGGAGCCAAGAGAAAAGATGTTGTAGTCCACCCCAATGCAAATTCTCCTTCCAGTTCCATCATTTCCTGGTTTACATTGCTGTAGAGCAATGTTGAAAGCCTAGTGCATTCCTACTACAGAATTAAGTATAAGATAAAATTAGGGTGTGTTTGTGCTTTTTTTTGTATGTACACAAGATACATATTTATGTATAAATAGACATGCATTTGTTTGTTATTTTTTTATTTAACAAGTATATCTGCACATTGTCTCGGATCAGTAAACAGGGTTGAATTTCTTTGAAGGAGGAAAGCAGGTAGGAGAAGCCACTCTTTGCAGGATGGCCAGGTATGCCTTTCCTGATAGAACTCAAATGACACCATCTCTTAAATGAACTAATTCTCCCTATTTCTGAAAGCAGGAAAATTTAAAAAAAGAGAGAGACAACAGTCAACTTTCATCCCTTTTTACATCTATGCTGGTTCTTGTACAACATCAGCATCTAAGATAGAAACCCAAACCTTGCTGCTATGGGTCAGCCACTAGCACAGAACAACCTCCCCCCTGAGAGTTGTTTCTGGGGTGGAGGAAGAGGCACTCCTCAGCCAGATGTTGGGGGTTCATTAAATACAGTGTCAAGGCTGTTTTCATACTGCCCACTTTGAAGCACCAGAATAGCACTAAGGTGCCAGGCTTGTCTTGTGGAGGGCTTTTGTACAATCCTAAGGTTATAGTGCCACAGAACCATCACACTAATGTTTTAGCATTCAGTTAGCAACAGGCTGCAGTCTTCCACTGGGTTTCACCCTTGTTTGTATATGACAGTACCAATATTGACATCCTGAACAGCTATAGATTATATACTGTAAACATTGCCTGGCCCCTAAAATGAAGTAGAGAAAGCAAACCAGGTTGCCTATATGAACTGCCTCTCCAAACCTTGTCTCAAGCACACCACTCATCCCTCTGGAACTTACTGGAGCTACACTCATTTTGGGGTCTCCTTGTTTCTCCTGCTTATTGTAGCTTTGGTATTTCTCCAGGCCAAGTCCAGGCCACAGGGCTGAACCTCAGTCCCATGGAATTCCCAGTTTCAATTAAAAAAAAATAAATAAATAAAAAAAAATCACCCTTCAGATGTCATTATGGCTTCTTGCAGAGCTTCTCTGACATAGACCCTCCTTTAGTGTCCTGTCAGGATGACACAATGACAGGACTTCATTTCCAAGCATGCAGCTGTGCCAATGGTTAGATCTATGAAGATTCCCAAGGATAGCAAAATTCCCAGAGGCCTTTGCACTATGTGTTTCTACTACCTGTGTGCCAGAGGGGCATAGAGCCCCTCTGATCTGATGTGGCAGCATTTTAAACCCACTTTGCACAGATGTTAGCATCTTTGTGAGGCATTGAGGGCCACGGGAGGGGCATCATGACCTATAAACACAGCACACATCCAAAGAGCAACTTCTTACCACACTCCCTATGATACTCATCTCAGGAGAAAGAGGGAAAAGCTGTAACAAACAAGACATGCCTGCATTATCGCCTGTCTACATTGCCTGGTGCTGCTCTGGGATCCCCCTTTCTCTTGTTTGTACTTTATCTTCCAAGACTGCAAAGCTTCAGGGACCCTAAACCATCTCCCTGACCATTTTCCTAGCACAGCCCTGTCACCTCCCCATCCAAAGGCCAGGGTTACTTCAACAAGACTAAAAACAATACCCATTTATCACTCCTTTCCAAGTCAAAGATCAGAGGACATATCAGACCACAGCTGAGCACTGAAGCTGAGGTGAGTAGGTAGGCAAGCTGTGCAGCCCCTCCAGCTGATTCATTAACCAGCCTGGCGTGCAACTAAGGGACTGTGCTCTCCAGATCCATCTGTCTTACAGCTTCCCACACTACTAAAGTTTTTGTTTATTTATAAAAAACTATTGCCTAAAAGTATACATAAAAAATACCACCCCAAAGCCTCAAACCCAAAGTATCAGGTGGCCCAACATTAAGGAAAGAAAAAACAATCAGGCAGTATACTAATTCCCCAAGGAAGTTGCTCAAGCTTGAGCAACTGCCAAGATGACACCTATAGGGAAATAAGCCACCAGGTGCAGAGAAATGGACTGGAGAGGCTCAAGGAAAAAAAAAATAAAAGAAAAACCAAGAAATTACACACAGCCTGTTTTGCCCATTACTAGCTATTAAACTTTACAGAATTTACAGGTGTCTTCCAGTCCTTATCTCTGCTGAAGCAGCTTCCCAAATGTCCCAGTTCCCATTTTAAATAATATGTCCCATTGTATCCCATCCCAGCAGAATCTCACAAAATATTCAGTGCCTGTTGCAGCAGCATGAAAAAATAAAAATAAAAATAAAAATAAAAATAAAGCCATCTTCTCTTGTCGCTGTCTGCTGATGGGCCTGCTCTCCTCTTGCTACTACCTAAAGGCCCCTCATAAGCAAAAATTGTCTCATACACCAGCATACACAACCCAGCTTCTGAAGCAATGCACCTTCCCAACCATCCCAGTCCTGTCTCTCTCATGCCCTCAAGCCCACACTGGGGCAACAACAGCAGTAGTGTGAAGAGAGGATATGTCCCATGCCAACAGAAATGTGAAATTAAGAAGTTGATGCTTCACCAGATGGCTTTTGGCTTGTTGCAGCAGGCAGGGAAACCCACTTGAAAAACCTGGAGTGATTGGAGCTGAATGCCAGATGTGAGGAGTGTATGGAGGCAATGAGAACCACGGGCTTTCTCTAGGACTGCAACCATACGTTCAGGCAGGCAGCACATTTGAAGCAAAAGCAGAGGAAAAGATGCACATACCAAACAGTCAAGGAAGCAAGATAATGAAGAGTCAACCATCTGACCACAGTTTATAACAAAAAGCATCAAAACACTGCCTGCAATGTGTGACAGCAGAGCAAGCTCTAGAGAAGGCACTGCAACATAAAAGGCAAAGTGCACCAACCTGCCTACAGAACTCATTAGCTCAGGTGACTGTATCTTCTCCAATCCACTATCAGCCCAAAAACACTGCTAGTGCTGATGATCATCCTTGTTTCACACAACCACTCTACGAAGTGCTATCTCCTTAGACCTCATGCCCAAAAACTCAGATGACCACTGCACAACTGTACTTTGTTCAACTGTAATCTGCTGTTGCCTAGCACACTGAAGAAAGTTGAAAGAAGGCCCTTTTCCCTCCCCCCTGATTGCTGTGTCCTAGGAGACAACCTTTTGCCAGTGTAGAAAATAGCATCCCATACAGAAACCTCATCTACAGATTTCCCTCCCCCATTTTTTTTTTTTTTTTTAACCTTCTTTAGATTTTTTTAGTTTGATTGGCCTCATTCCAGTACTGGGTCAGCCATTTGTGTGGGTACAGCCAAGACAGAAGTCTGCTGCAAGCCTGCAATTGTTGGGATGAGGGGACCCCATAGGGATGGAAAATGACCATGATTCCAGTTGGATTACTGAGTTTATGCACTGTTCTCCTACAAAGGTTTCAGCCATAAAGGGACTAAAAGGAAAAAAGCTGCCCCGCCTTCATAGTCTCAGAGCAGCTGACACATCAAGAGCAAAGAAGATAGATAAGCTGCACCATAGAGAAAGGGATTATAGAGGTGCTTTCTCTTATCCTCAGGGTGCTTCCCTGAGTAGGGGTACCGACTCCCCAAAAAGGCCACCTGCCTGCACCCTCCTCTAGTCACATGTTCTTCTTTGAGAAGATGGGAATGTTCAGTTAAGTGCAGGCACTGCCTCCTCTCCTCCATTGCAGACTGACATCCATTCCAGGCACAACATACACAACCACACATCAGTGAACAATGATCAGAGAAAGAGGGGAAAAGCTAAGGGGAAGGAAACAGCAGGGCAGAGAAAGTAAGGACAAGGCGAAAGTGAAAAATGAGAGGGATGGTGAGAAGAGGAGATAAAGATGAGAGGGAGAGAGCAGAAAGGGAGTTACTTTGCAAGTGGTAGCTAAAAATCTCCAAATGTTTACAGCAAATGATGCATGAAATACACTGTCAGGAATGTGATGCCCAGAACCTACTGCTGCTAAATATTTAATTTGATTGGCAGGGAGCTGTTAAAACCTTGGTGTCTGGATCTCAGGCATCTACAGAACAACAGGTAAATACATCTACATGTAGCAATTCAGCCTTTCCAACCTGAAGCATTGCACAGGGAAAAAAAATTGTCAATGGATATTAACAATAGTGGAAACAGACTACAGGAAAAACACAATTTATGTGTCTTGTCTCCAAATGCAAGCTAGAGACAAGTGAAAGGTGGATATGCTGAATGTCTTCTTCAGAAATTACAACACATTGCTGCAAAGTTCTCATCCAGAGCAGTTCATGTCTCTCAAGGGCTAAAGTCATGCAGAACTGTGGCACATTGAGACTGCAGCTCCAATGGCTCACACTTCCTTGCACATAATCCCTGAAGCCAATCTGTGAGCTGACCAAAGGCTGCCTCCAGCAATCAGCTTTTACCGTCTGTCAAGCACGAAGCAGGTCAGAACATCCGAGATATGTGTCTCCTAATGCCACCACATGAAAGTGCAGCAGGACTGGTGGGGTGCATGCAGGTAGGCAGCCCTTTCAGGTGGGAAAACTCATTAGCCAGCACTGCAGCACAGGGAGGGGACGACAGGACAGGCAGCTGCCAGCAAGGAAAAATACACACGTGTGTTTGCACATCCAGGGCAGGCTCCAATTTTGTTGACTCTACCCACACAATTTTCAGAGTGGCTGCTGTCCATGCCAAATCCAGTGTTCCCGAGCTGGGATCTGAGCTCCCAGTCACTTCTTGGAGCTTTGCTAAGGAAGGGGTTATGTCTAGTCAAAGCTTTTTCAGTTTCAAACTACAACTCCATTCTGATGCAGAGGCAAACCTGGCCACTCAGAGATGCTCTGAGAAAAGAAACAGACTTTCTTCTAAATCATTTTGTACTGTTCAAACACCTGATTTCTAGAATGAAGGTGTCTGGGGAAGTTATTTATTTAGGTATAATAGAATATTTGAATTTTTTCAGAGCTAGCTTAGAGGTAAAAATATCCTCCTCTGCTGAAGAGAGCTCCAAACCAAGTTCCTCACCATCATCTAATATACCAGAAACCAGAATGCAATTCTTCCTAAGGACTCTATGGGTCCAGGTGATGTGGCTGACTTGCTGCACTGGCACTGCCATGTCACAAACTGCATAAGCCCAATAGCTGCCTTTCAAAAACTGATAAACAGATAAATGAATACATAAGAGTATGAAAGATATAACAAATACTGGTAAAAGCATCATGCCTCATACTTGCCTTACAGAGGATGTGGGATTTTACTGTATCCAAAATCCAGTATCACACAAGATATCTGCAAAGATAACACTGGCTGCAGAGCCTTGGAAGTCTGGGATAAGGGCTGCACAGGTAACACCACACTGTACTCTTCTCTAGGCATAGATTTTCAGGGCTCATCATAGACTGGTATTCAACAGCATAAATCTCCCATAACATTCCCCTTTCTGTATTTCTGGCTTTTTTCCTGTCCTGTCGCAGCTGTTCAAGGAGCTGACTTCATCAGAATATGCTTTGTGAAGTGTTTTTCTCCTCTGTATGATGCTTTTGCTTTATTTCTTTCAGTAAGTGCCAAACCACTAAAGAATGCCAAGGGTAGAGCTCTGAAAGTCAAGACCAAGTAAAAAGTATTTTTGTATGGCATCATCAGCTGAAAAGTCTCAGTGCACATCACAAATACAAAAGTGTGACTTTTGAGTGCAGCTGCATGGTGTGTATGTCCATCATCCCCGTCCATAGATGAACGGGTACACCGAGTGATTTGTTCATGGGGTCTAACAAGCCCGTTCAAGTCTTGTTCAACTCCAGCTCTCCTTGCTCATGAGAAGGTACTGCCTGGAGCTGGCAAGGCAGAAGGAGACATGAGTCTGTATTTCAGCCACTCCAGATGACAGCCTGCCATGCTGTCCTCAACCACCAATGAAAGTGGGTTTGCCAGACCACTGAACTGCTGCAGGAACAAACTGCTGAGGCAGGGAAGGGGAACAACTTTATTGACCACAGGAGTTAATTAACTGAATAATAACCAGTGCACAGAAAAGTCAGATATGGAGCCCTGCTGTCCTGCCTCCTACCTTTACCCCAAGACAACAATCTGTTTCTCTGATCCTGGGCTCTATCAGTGTTTGAACTCCCTCTTACATTATCCCAGGAACTAGCTGTGTCACTGGGACACAAACACTGTCACACAGGGAACTAAGCTGAAGCATTTATTTTCCAAAGAGGTATCACAGAAGAATGAATTTAGGATGCTCCTCACATCAGGCTCAACAGAGCCATTTAGCCAGAGAGATTGGAGCCACCAGCTGAGATACTGCACTGGCTCATGGGTATGTTTCTTATCCTCACCTCTTCATATGAAAATGTTGAGTTCCTGATCTGCTTTTAAGACTGAGTGCATTTAAGACTGAGTGCATCCTTCTGGCATCTGAAAATGGACTTCATATGAAAAACATGTGCAGAATTTCTAAAGTACAACTGGATGTGAAACATTGTGATAAAAGCTCTTGCTATGTATTTTCCCATGCCAGTCAAAATGAGGAGATATAGTACTGCACAGAGATTCTCTTTTTTTTCCCTTTTTTTAAAAAAAAAAAAGAAAAAAAAGTTTATTATTTCATACTTCAAGAAAAGATTCACATCAAAAGGCTAAAAAAACCCAGCTAATTCATACTTTTCTGGAACTAGCTCCTCATTGCTTTTTTCCTAAAAAAGTGTGTGTTCCATTTGTAGTACCTCCATTGCAAAAGGCAACATTCAAACAGATCCATACTCAAAGAAGAAAACATAATTAAACAGAAACATTAACAAACATGTCCCCAAAAATAACCTGAAAGGAAAAAGCACCTCAGCATTGGCTAATATGGAAGCTTGGTAGCTTTTAAAGGCTACTACATTTTCCTGAAATAAGAATCACAGAATGTTAGGGATTGGAAGGGACCTAGAAGATCATCTAGTCCAACCCCCCTGCCAGAGCAGGATCACCTAGACTAAAAGAGATCAGTTTCCTGTTGTCTGTGTCACCCCTTGATAAGTGTCTAACATCATCCCCAGGTATCTATACTCATGGCAATTCCCCCACCCCCTCCTAGCCTCCTTATCAGCCAACATGGGCTTCTCCTCCACACAGACCTTGCTTTTCCCAGCTTCAGGTAAGAGCCTGTTTTCATCCAGATCTGCCCTTAGTGAATAAAAAGAATAATTGGCCCCTGTTCTCTCTTTATAACAGCTCTTTACAGATTTGCAGACAGTTATGTTTCCACCCACAGTTATCTTTCCTCTAGACTGAACATGCCTGGCTCTCTTATCATTCCATACAGGACTTAGTGCCTACTGTAATCTACTCATCCCCTTACTTGTACCCACTCCAGCCTACAGACTGTATTTTAAAAAAACCCTGACATGGATGCAGCACTACACAATCACAGCTAAAAGGCCAGGGGAGAAATGATCTACAGGTCATGCAAATCAGAGCAGGAGGGCTCTTGCAGGAACACCACAACCTTTGAAGAATTTTGGACACTCCTTGTAGCAAAGCTCCCAGGACTACTTTCATTCAGACACTGCCGTTGCTTCCCTGGGAATGGTACTTTAGTCTCTGCCACACTTCACAGTGGGAACTGTGCTGTTTATTCAGCTCTTCCTTTTGTTCTCTTTGCTACTATTGTTTGGTTACAGCTCCTTCTTTGGTTCTGGTCAGGTTCCTACACAAGTCCCCTAGCAGTGCAGACCAGGCACCTAACCAACAGCTGCCCTGACAGCACTAAATCATTTTTCCTCTCCTTCATGTTTACATTCTTAAGCACACACTTTAAGGCAGTCATCACATCTCCCTTTTAATTGTCATTTGGCCAAGCTAAATGTAATTAGTTACTTTAATCTTCCCTCTTAGATCAATCCCTCCAGCATCTTAATCATTTTTGTTGCTCCACTGAATTTGTTCTAATTTGCTGCCATCTTTGGGGCACTGAGTTATCCAGAAATGAACTCAATAGCCCAGGCACACTCAGACCAGGCACAAAAAGAAAACGTAACTAGAAACATGCAGAAAACATTTCCTTGCTCCGAGATGAAAGACTTCCATTTATACAACCCAGAAACCACATCAGCCTCTTTGCTGCTGCATTGTATTGCAAGCCCATATCTCATTTGCTAACCAGTGTAACCCCAGTGTTATTTCTGGCATTACTGCTTTCCAGGGGTGTACCTCTCATCTCTGCTTTCTTCCTGAGTGCAGTCTGATTTTAACTCCTGCTATTCAATTTATTATCCACTCTGCTAATCCCCAAATCCTATTCTGAGGTATGACTGCTTAGCCAGCTATATATCTCAAATCTCTTTGATTTCCAGTGGAAATACTCTCACAAAGTAAATGGTGTGGGATTTGTCATCAACAGTAAAGTCAAGGCACATCCCTAAACTCACAAGACAATACAGATTCATCACATGCCTGTCCCCAGCATCAGCTCCTCACCAGAAACTGTCAAAGGGTTTTCAAATGCTGCAGTCTGACTTTGGTGGAATATCAAAGTTGTATCATTGCATGTTGGGTTTGCATCAGGCCCTGCTGCTCTCAGAAAATGCAGTGGCCCCTGAATATTGATGCAAGACCCTGGGACAACAACTGAAAGCACTTGGCAGTTGCCAATTAAGGATCACCCAAACGTATCACTGCTGGGGAGAATTTCTATACACTGCCTGTGTTATATGCACCCTGAGAGTGGGCATGGCACCTTCCTAATCATCTGCATATCAACTTCCTCCAAACAGTGGTGTGAAAATCTCCCCCTCCTCCTTTATCCCAAAGGGGAAGGCAGGGAGGGGAAGGTTTCTTCAAAGCCTTTCTGCGAGACATCACATTGATGCTAAGAACCAGGCAGTCACAGAAGCAGGACCTGGATGCAAAGAAGATTTTTTTAGGATGCAGAAGAAAAAAAACCCAAACCTCTTCCCCTTCCTCCAAAATTTCTCCCTCTCAAACCTCCTCCAAAATTCTTCCCCTGCACACCAAAAACCATGCCACCCCCACCCCCCACCCAGCAACCCTATAGATACCCAGATAGCAGAGCCTCTAACAGCTCTCAAACTAGTTCAAAAGCACTAAGACAGGTATGGCTGGGATCAAAGTCACCCTATTACCTGCAGAGCTGCCCTGACCCTGAGCTGGGGGTGATGGCATGAAGTCCAATTGAGCTTGTCCATCCTGGAAGAGGGGGGAAAGAATGTAGGAGAAAGGGAAAGGTGGGATGCTGCAGGATTGGGGGTGGATGAAGAGTCAGCCCTGAGCAGCAGTGACGCATCAGGGAAGTGGTGGATGCTCCATCACTGGGTGTGTTCAAACCCTGTTGGACAGGGTCTTGAGCAACCTGATCTAGTGGGAGACATCCCTGCTGTGGCAGGCAGGTTGGAACTATATGATCTTTAAGGTGCCTTCCAACTCAAACCATTCTATGATTCTGTGATCGCTTCCAGGGTTGTTCACCTCTGTGGGGGAGATGCTGCTCAGCCCAGTCCTGTTTCTGCTATCCACAAGGCTACTGCAGCTCAGAAGTATCTAAATAAAGTAGGTCAGTAGTCCTTGCCACTGTGCCTCTGACTGTGCCTGTGCTCCCTCTGCTCTGGGTCCCAGATGAAGAGCGGCCCATTACCTACACTGAGCAGAAAAAAAAAGACCTTAAAACAAACAAACAAACAAACAAAACAAAGGATATTAAAGCATCAGCTACTGCTTCCCACCCTTTCCCAGGCATATGCACTGTTACTGCAGGTAAATTTATGAGTCAGTTCTCTCAGTCCCTCATGGTCCAGACTTTTCCAGGACCAGAATGCAATTTATTGCTAGCGAAAGTCCAGTGAGGTGTATAAATCTGCTCTCCCAACACCACCTATTCTCATGACCCATGCCAGCCCATTTCCTCCTCACCAGCAGCAAGAGAAGGCTTTGTGCTTAACTTTCCAGTCTCTCATGCCAATAGAAAGAAGAGAGGGAAGAGGCTTAGCACAGGTCCCTTGAAAAGATGCAGCATGTATGAATTTGATGGATTTATGACAGTTGTTAGTGCCACCATAAAGATCCTTGCTACAGGTATTAGTTTAAGTAGAGGGAAAACAAAATGGAGTGAATCAGAGTGCAAAACTGCAGAGTACCCATCCTTTAAATGCTCAGAAAATGCAAGATGGTGCAAATGCACACATATACCTCTCCCATATCTACACTTGGCACTAACTTGAAGCCTATTAATCCTCCTTGCAGGAGACAGGTTTACAAGATCTTGGGGTGCTTTTAGCCTGAAAAGAAATACTGGACCTATGCATACATCTGGAGAAGAGGAGCTCCAGCCAAACCACCTGACTGGATCTCCTGGCACAGACCAAGGATGGGCACTTTCTGCCAAATGTTGATCAGCATGTACTAGACCAGCTTAGCCAGAATGGAGAAGGTCAGCTTGACTTCAACCTATTAGGAGTTGACTACAGCCATGAAAAACCTTAACGTGTCTCACCATCTTGCTTTAGCAAGCAATGGAATAATTCTCAGATACATCTTCTCCAAGCCCTCCAGTTTTGCACCAAGGAGCTCCATCCATTAAGTGTATTCCAAGTGCTGCTCCAGGTTGTATTGCTGTTCCCCAGTATGTTTATTTTCTGGTACAAATGCATAATGTTTCATTTCCAGTTATATTAAGAGGCATAGCTTAACCTGCTGCTTCCAAGTGAAATTTGCCTTCTCTTTACATTGCTGTGCTGATCTTTTATTGAAGGGACTATTTCTGGATGCTTTTATCCAAGTTCTGAATTTCTTTATCTAGTATAATAAATGTGGCATTTCAGTAAAGCCAAGGTTCAATGCGAGTGTTTTACATGTGAACTTTTCTAAACACCCAGGTTTCACCTAAAGAACAAGTAGATTTGTCAGACCAGGAGGAGTACTGGACCAAACACCATCTTTCTACCACCTCCTTTAAATTCACTAAATATTTAGACATCATATAATAAAGAAAAGTAGGAGTTTTAAATGGAGCTTAGGTCTTTAACTCTTTTTTCTCCCCCTCTGGACCTCTTGACAGTGAAATCAAGTTCTATGATTTTCTATCAAGTTTTGATCTGCAACTTTTAAATCACCACTTTATATTACTCTTTTAAAAATCATTCAGATTATGAGAAAACACCATTAGGTTTCTTTAGAAGTCTCAAATTCTGTTCAAATGGAAAATACAACTATGCCAAATACAGCCATTTTAAGCAGTTCTTACCAGAGAGTCATTGATTTTTCTCCTCCAGGCACAGCCCATAAGGATTTGAGGGAGGAAACTTGACACAATTTAATCTGATATGTACTTATTTCTGGTTATATTTCAGGAAAAGCCATACATTAGGCAATCAAGAAAACACCTGAAAATTTACAGAGTAAAATAAATGTTGATTAATCTGTTGGTATTCTTAGAATAATTTAGTGCTTGAAAGACAAATCATCCAATACAAAAAATAACACCCATTGTATGTGGCTAACATCAAGGATTTATATAGCATTCGTTGAAGGCATTGAAATAGCAACCTAGAGAGAACCTCAATAGCTCTTTAAGATTTCTCAGATGACAAAAAGTGAACACATTTATAAAAAATAATGTTTTGAAATTAAGTTGATTCAAATAAACAATGCAAGCCCCTGCATCTTGTACCACAGAGCAGATATCCAAAGTCGATTCAATCCTCACCACAGCCAATGCTGAGATTCTGCCTGACTTCAAAGGGACAGCAGATCTGGCCTCTGGGCTGCAGCTCAACCCTCGTGTAGTTACGCGTCACAATTTGTCCTGCCACAGTTGCTGGATTACAGCAGTGCAGGAGACCGTCATGTCAGAAAAGATACACGGATTTCTGTATTTCCCTGTGCACTTAAAAGGACACAGTTAGACTGCTGGGGCAAGCCTTCTCTCTAATATTCAGTTTTGTTTGATTTTTATGCTTCATCATGCAAGCAATATTTTCTTATGAAACAACTGCCTTGGTGGAGACAGGCGAAGCTCCTAAACACATGCAGGCAAAGATTTACAATTAAATGTCTTTCTTACACCAGCTCCCTCCTGGGACACAGTGGCTAAAGAAACAGCAAGCATTGGCCATCTCCCCTCAGCCTCCCTGCAGCATTCTTGGGGACAGTTCTCTATGGGATGCCAAAGATCAGCCCTAAAATACCTTGTCATGTTGAGGGACCTCATGTGCCAGTTTGCCACTCTCTGGCTCAAAATTAAGAACTGAGAATTTCCAAGACTGTGGCTGGGCTGAGCTATAAGGATATTGCTGTTTCTTGTTAATTCAAATCACATTTGGGAAACATTTATAACAGACCCTGACTAAGAGACCTTCAGGCCTTCACATTCAAAAGAGATGGAATATGAAGTAGACAGTTCTCATACTGTGGAAAAATATAAGACAGAGGAACAGGGATCAGGACACTTGGGATTCCTCCTACAATGTGACTGTTTTCCAAACTGGGTGATGGAAGATGGATAAATTAATACAGCTCCTGTCTTTTCCAGCCCCCAACCCTGTACATGCATACACAGAGAATGAAAGACTTTAAAATCTTCAGGAAGCTCACATAGGTATACTGCCTTTATAACCAGTAAGGATTAGCTTCTAACACAGGACAAACTGGAGCACATCCATTGGGCTCCTGCTCCAAGGACAGCCTCTTTTCCCACTGACTCCCTGGATATCCTCTGGAAACAAGTCTCCCATAGCTAGAATTAGCTTCTGGAAAAACTCCCCTTTCCATATAAAGGGCAAATATCTCACCAAGCTTATAAAGAAAATGTATAATGAACAACAAGAGGGGATATACCAAGGGATATGAACTGCAGGAATGAAAATCCCAACTGATCTTAAATATCTGGAGACAACTTAAAGAAATACCTGCACAGTATAGGAAATTATATAAAAAAAAAATAAATTCATTGAAGCAATAATTCTGGTTTCCTGTCACAGAGTCACTACATCTGTCATCCCTCATCCTTCGTTTAAGAGCATTTGCTTGAGGATCATGACTTTGGTCCCTGGGAATTTGCTACCTCCTGTCACTTTTTATCCCACATGGAGTTAGCACTGGAGTTGGATACTAAGTGAAACATTTTGTTGTCACTAGGAAATACAAATGTATCCAAACCAAACCAAGAACAAACCTGCGCTGACTAATTTGGAAGGAGAATTAGCTCCCATATCTCCCATATCTCAGAGGAGTCCATAGCCTCTGGGCTATGAAGCTTGCTTCTCCATTTCTTTAATGCTGAAGTCATTTCCTTTTAAATAAGTAATTACTTTATATCAGGCCAACGAAACAAACTGCCTCCCCAGCCCAGTCGTTAGAGCACTGCCTCCCCAGCACAATGAATAGGCATTTATATAAAGTAGAACAGCTCCAACTGGAAAAGCTCCAACTGAGAAAGCATTACTGCAGAGTACCCAGTAGTCTGGGCTAGGACAGCCTTGGGGACAAGTCCCCACTCCAAAGTACGCAGAATAGGAATGCGTCACCCAAACCCCAGTTACTTTTCTGCCTACCAGGCTTCTGGCTATTCTGGGCTTTTCTCTTGCTTTTTCATGGACACATAAAATGCTCTAAATAATTTCAGTGCAGGACTAGCAAAATTATTAAATTAATATTTTTTTTGTGGGGCAGTAAACCCATTTCCTGCCACATTCACTCTGTTACAAACATCTCCCATCAAAAACCTCAACTTCAAAAGCTGAAGTCAGGGATCTCTACAACAAGCTGTGAACAAGGAACATGATTTCACCTCAAAGTCCTAACAAGAAAAACCTATGAGAGTATTAAGTCAAAGTATGTCTCTAACCAACATTCATCTCCTATTGTGTATCCCCTGGTTTCTGAATGTTATTCCTCCCTCCAGTGAAAAAAAACCCACATTGCACAGAAAGCATTGCTCATGTAAGACACCTGCTGTGGGTATCCACCTTCTGCTTCAGAGAAGACAGCAAAGTTCTCTGAGCCCTGAAGTTCACAGTGAGCCTTTTAGTCCCATTACTCTCCAATGAAATTAAAAGTGGATAAATCATGATCTTACAGCTCCCTCTGAATCCCTGGTTTGAAAGTTCACAAACTTTCAGGGATTTAAAGAGAGCTTTCTGCAGGAGTCACTCTGTCTTTCCAGGCATCCATCCCACAGCTACCCTATTTTTCTAAGCTACTTAGTTTTTATCTCCTCCTGTTTAGAGTACAGACCCCCCATCGTGTAATGAAATGATTGTAACGTCTTTTCCGAGATTCCATTTATGCTTTTGTGGCATTTAACAATTTGTTACTTCCAGATGGAGTCTTAAAAACCCTTTTCTACTCAAATACATGGTACCTCAGACCACATCTGTGTTGCTTTTATACTTTGACTTTAAACATTTCCAGGATATTACACCTGGAATTTTAATTATATGTAATATTCACCATTTCAGTAATAAATTAAAGGGTAAATTCAAGTTGCATCAAAAATGTGGAGAGCTGAAGAGATTGTGAGAACAGATTATGTCATTCTGTCGCTTTCATTAGTCTCTCCCTTGGGGATTGTCAGCCTCTGATGTTTCAGCTTGCCTCTGCTGAAACACGTCTGACACAAAGGAAACTCCCCCGAGATGCTTAGACCACTGACTACAGCAGCCAGCAATAACAGAGAATGAGAGAGTAGGAGAGAGAGGGGTGCAAGGATATGCAGATTCCCCCTGCACATTTTCCATGTGAGCATACACCTATGTGCAGGCATGCATGCCTATGTGCAAGTAGCTGTGAGCTGGTGCATTTTTTTGTGCCACAATGCACATTGAATGCATTTCTCAGCACAGTCCTGACAGAAATTCCACAACAACCCAGTCACATGCAATTAACATTCCACTTTACCTGGCACAAAGAGATTCAAAGCAGTGACCCTTTCTCCATCCTCCTTCCAGAGCAGCTGGCAGCAGCTTTCTACCTTTCCATGCAGCAGCAGAGCCATTCTTCTCCCTGCACAAGCTTCAAAAACACCTGCCTCTAGATGCTGGGAAGATATAGGATTGTGCTTCGCATCAGAACCAGCTTTAGGCTCCTAGAAGGTCTTCTGCAATTCATTTCCAGGCAGTATTCATTTAAGGACTTCACCTCACATTCCAAACATCCACTGTGTATCTCCAGGACCTCATTCCCAGCTGGGAATGCTGGAGTAGTAGAAGTCTTATTTGATAAAAGTAGACTACAGTCTCTTGTTATGGCAAACCATAGCTTCTCACCTACCCATATCCCCCTGCATCCTGCTCATAGCCCACAGCTGGAGGCATGCACAGCCACTGACACCTTCAGCTATCATTGGACTATTAAGCATAGCACCTGAAAACCATTTTCTGTTCATTAGACACTCAGCTGTGATGCAGGACATGGCATTTGAGCTAGTAAATTTATCAGCAGGTTCATGACACCAAATATTATCAGTCTCAGCTGGCTCTTACTAACCAGCTCACCTTGTAGCCTGTTTTGAAGTAGTGAACTAAATAAGTTTTACATTCATTTCCTTTTGAAAAATCCTCCAACTTCTTCAGATGTGTTACATGCAAGAAACTTTCATATGGATATAGAGTTGTGCACATTAGCTCCTCAACAATGCATGGCAACCCTAACGAAGAGATTAGGGGAAGAGGTGAAATAAAAATGTTAAATCTAATATAATTAAAAAAAAAAAAAAAAAAAAAAGAAAAAAAAAAGGGAAAGAAAGTTTATCATGGCATTTTCTCCATTGGAGTTTGAGTTTGTCCTAGATACCTGCACTGAAAAACCTTGATTCTTACAAAACAAAAACCACCAGAGGTCAGGATTACATGTCTGTTGCTCTGAAAAAAAAATAATAAAAAAATAAAATTAAAATTGTAATCCATCAGCAAGGTTGTACCACTTCTGCTGATGCACAGGAGGATATAAACCAGCATGGGCTTTAGGTCACATGTTCCCAATGCTGGCCAAACTCACAATCTCAAATTGGCACTTTCAGACCTCTCAGCTACTGGTAGGGGTATCTCTACTGACTCAAAGTAGGGACACGCCTCTTTGAACCCATTAACAGAGCCACCCATCCAAACCAAACAATGCATAGGAAGCTGCTCCTACTCAGAGCACAGAGAAATGCAGTTGTGAAGTCTGGTCAGAAAAGTGGTGATTCTCAGAAACCACGATGCTCATGGCTCCCCAAATGCCATTTTATCTTCTGGAAGCAAAAAAAGGTGAGTAAACAGAAGGCACCTTTAAACTGTAGCTCATCTTGCAAGACAAAATAATGACATCATGAAATAGCAAGCTGTATCTTCATATTGTTCAGTATATGATGATATATGTCACCTCCCCTTGCAGTATCAGGCTTTGTGACACCACCTATTCAGATGCTGTGATAATGTAAAACCTTGAAAGTGATAGCTACAGAAAAACAAAGCTTCTTAATGAAAGGGACATGATCTCAATCTAGAACTTATCACAGAATTCAAGAATCACAGAATCACAGAAAAGTAGGGGTTGGAAGGGACTTCTAGAGATCATCTCATCCAACCCTCCTGCCAGAGCAGGGTCATCTAGGGTAGGTTGCACAGGAACGTGTCCAGGCAGGTTTTGAAAGTCTCCAGAGAAGGAGAGTCCACAACCTCTCAGGGCAGCCTGTTCCAGGCTCCATCTCCCTCACAGGAAATAAGTTTTTCCTGATGTTGAGGTGTGTTCCAACTTGTGCCCATTGCCCTTTGTCCTGTCACCAGGCACCACTGAAAAGAGATTGGCCCAATCCTCTTGACACCCACTCTAGAACTGTGCTTGTAAATGCTAATGCATCATCCAGACAGGACAGGGAAGTCTCTTCTGCATAGATTTCTGTACCAAAGCTCTAGCTGTCCTCTGGGACAGGGTGTGCTGCCACAGCATACCAGAGACTTTGAAAAGCAGACACATCTGGGGAGCTCCCGATATGCTCAGGCTGTGCCACCAGTGAATATCATCATGTGGACTCCTATAGGTACTATATGAAACTTGGAGCACAGGGCCAAACCCACTCAGGTGGGGGGGGTTTCCTCCAATGGGAAAATCAATCCCTCCCTCCTACACCTAGGGCGGACTGATATCATTATCTTTCTTCAAAAGTTGTTTGGTTAGGCATGCAAATATCATGATCTATGGTTCACTGGAGACAGGCTTTATTAGACACTAAATCCTGATAGTTCAGCACCTACATCTAGCTTTAAAAATTTTCAGCCACAGCCATTCTGCCACGTTTATCAGCAGCTTCTATTGTCACTAAGTCATTATTGCAGTAAACATTCAATTTGATGTTTAATGTGTATTCTCTCTGCTTCATCTTAAACTCATTTATTTCCTGATCTGTCCTTACTGACTAATGAGAATAATTGGCCCCTGTCCTCTTTCTGTAACAGTCTTTTATATATTTGCAGACAGTTAGGTATCCACCCACAGCTGTCTTTGTGCCAGACTGAGTTTGCCTGGCTTTCCCAACCTTTCTTTACAGGTTTTGTTTTCCCTAATCTGTGATCGTTGTCTTTGTTCACTCCCCCACACTCTCCCCAGTCCTTCCTTCTCTTAAAAGTGCAGCCCCCAACCAAAATGCAGTTATCTAATCAGGACTTAACCACATTTGTAAATAGGTATTAGACATATGATTTCACCATTTTGAACCAGCAAGGATTGCAAACAGAGATCACACATGGGCTCGACAACAGATCCAGTAAAGGATGGTTGTAGCTAGAGTGATTCATTTCTTGATCAGTGGTTGAGATCCTGACTGGGAGTGTAGGAAGCAAAAACTGTGTCCATTTCATAATTAGGTAGCTACACATGGAAGTGGGGTAGGCTGACTGCTACCTCGAGAAGTAACTTTATGAGTTTGTCACGTGGACAGTTAACTGGACACAAGCTCCTATGTGCCAGGGGTGAGCAAAAGTGACAAAAACATCCCATGGATTATTCATGTCAGATAAATTGATAGCCCCACACCAGTTTTTGTGCAGGAGCAATCAGTAGATCTAAGCCATCAAACAGACCATGAAGACAAAACTCACATTTTTCCCCGTTTCTTCCAGGGAATGGATGTTTCAGCAAGGCCACACACACCAATATTAATGACACTGTATGTTCTCTGGGAGTACAGAAACATCTTCAGTATTCAGAGCTGGCAATCTAACATTTTACCTGAGACACTTTGAGTGATTCTTTCTAGTTTTGAACCTTCCTTGTGGATGGGTCTAGAGGTATAATGAATTAATGTTGTAGAGGTCTCAGCTTAATATCTCTAATTTTGAGCCAGTAGTTACATTCTCATTTGAAATTTCTCTTTTTTCCCCAGATGCTTAATCAATCCATCTGTATCAGTGGCTCTGAAACATAGTCTTTAATTTTTTTGAGTTAGAAAGGGAAGAGACACCCAGCACACTATACAGTCTGCAAACACCCTATTAGGAAGTATGAGCTGACAAGGAGTCTCAGAACATGAACCCTTTCCCTCTCTCCTTCTTTAGTGATCCTGATTACAGAGATGGCAGTATTTTCATTCCCCTCATATTAACATATTCAGTGTATATGTAAAAATTAAACAACAAGAAGGCAGTGATTCCTTCTGCCCAGAGCTAGCGTTCTCTCCTGCTTCTAAGAAAACTAAACAAAAAACAGCCTTGCCTCAAGAGGTCCAAATTAACCATAGTTTGAATTGACTTGAACACAGCACAGCTTGCACACAGCCTAGTGCCATGCATTTGTTTCCAAGCACGTTGACAGGCTTTTTTTCTCTGCAGATGACCTCAGGCACATGGAGGTATGCTGCCTAGTTTGAACAGATCACCACTGTGCACTCAGTCACACGTCACTGCACAATTCTATCTGGGAGCTGGTGGTTTGCACCTTAAGGAAGCCACGAGCTCTTAACTATAAATTGTGGGTTTGTTCAGATTATTTATTTTTTTCCCCAACATGAAAGGTAGCTGTGATATTTAACCCAGCTAGGGCAGTGTTCTGGTTCCCAGGCAGTTAGCACCATGCTACTAATTTTGCTAGAGCAAACACCAGTCCACGCCCGCCAGGAACCTCCTCTCCTGCCTTCAGTTGAACAGACAAGCAAGATGGATGTCAGAGAGATGGTGGAAACCCCTTCATGGTTGAAGAAATAGTCTTTCTAGTTCCATTGTGACACACTTAGCTGAAGCAGAAAGAAATACAAGACCCAGAAGAAGGGGCAAGGCAGTGGTAGCAGGAGGGCCATGAATAGCTTTAAATATCTTATTTTCCTCTGGTTCCCCTTCCACAGATTTCAGTGCTGCCATCTTCAAACCGCCATTTCATCTTATGCAGGGTGGCACCCAGGGCAGTAACTAGTCCATCTGACTGAGGCAAAGCAATGGAATTAATACGTTGATTCACTGTGGTTTAAAAAATTTTTGTGGACAGGTGGGTAGGGGACCAGGGTAATAGCAGATAACTTATCAGCCATGTTTCTCCCAGCCACTCCCTGCTTTCCCATCAAGTATAAATATATCTCAAAGAAGGCAAATCACAGCATTGCCAAAGAATGAGGCAATCATAGAGTTGTGACGTCAGGCAGAACGGATACTACCAGCATCCCATTGTAGATTAGGCAATAATAATGGAGCCATCTCTCTCAAAAAGATAATCTAGTCCACCTCTCCCATTAACTAATCCATTCCTTAATGATAAATTGAGGCTTACACACACAAAAAAAAAATAAAATAAAAAAATAAGATTACCCTTTATATTCTCCAGCTGCAAGATAACTCTCCCTGCTGCCCACCAAGCCATGCTGGTGAGTACAGACAGAGTAGAGGCCTCCCTAAAGATTGAGAAGATTAAATTCCTAGGGAACAACCCTCATCTTAAACCATCTCACAGGCAGCCCTTGCGCATCCTAAGGAGCAAAAGACGGGAGCAGGGACTGAA
>VYZU01031429.1:0-14036 GCA_013401355.1 Ceyx cyanopectus
TGCTGGACTCTGTCCAGTAGCTCGCTGTCACTCTTGAACTGGGGTGTCCAAAAGCTTGCTTGTAATGCAGTGTTCCAGCTTATCTTGCTCTCAGCTGCTTTTATGATGCTTATTCAGAAAATGAACATAAGCTGCTATTTCTAACAGTACCAAGAGCAGAGCAGTCATTTTCAGAAGCATCAGAGCATCTGTATACAGTTGCCAAGGGTTCATCTGGTATTTAATTTGTTGCGTATTAAAGTCTTTGTCTTTTGTTTCTTTCCTGTCAACAGCCCTTTTGCTCACTGCACTTACATCTGCAACTCTCAGAGAATCCATATACCTCAGGAAGCATTTCCAGCAAAGAGACAGCTCCTGGGCTGCTGGTGGCAACAGGTAAGAACACAAGTGCTTCTCACTACTCACCCATACCTCAGTGGGAGCCTGAGAATATACCAGATGTTTCCTGCTTGTGTAAAAGCTTTCATTTCTGTCTCAGCAAGTGCTGAGCTAGTTCCTGAACTCCCATTTGCTGTGTACTAGAAGAAGGCATGTGGCTCCTGACTTCAGTAAGATAATGCCTGTCAGGTACTCTGTGCTCTACAATGACACATATGCAGATCTAAGCCCTAATCTTCAAGGGATCATTACCAACTGGCATTACTAGCTCCTCTTACCTGACATTCTTGCAACCACTGATGTGGGTGTCTGCCTGTTTGCTGGAAAAAATAGGGTTTATAATCATGACT
Source organism: Ceyx cyanopectus (assembly GCA_013401355.1). Classification (NCBI taxonomy): domain Eukaryota; kingdom Metazoa; phylum Chordata; class Aves; order Coraciiformes; family Alcedinidae; genus Ceyx; species Ceyx cyanopectus. The sequence continues at coordinate 729 of VYZU01031429.1, forward strand.
ATGCTCCTAGGAGGTATCAATACTTTCTACTCTTTGAGTAGCAAGCACGGAGTTGTCACAAAGCATGTGGGTGAAGCCTGGACTTCATGAGTGCCTGTCTTGACACCTACTTTCAACATGGTATTGCTCCATAACTAGTTGCACTTCATCAGTACTGCATAGGTTGTTATTGTGGGTTATTCTACAAAACAGGGCTTTGGCAGGTCATGATATTTTAACAGCAACCTGCTACAATGCTTCATGGTAGCAATGGCTATTCCCCTATAATTAATATGACAACCATCACAGGTCCTGTGTGCACACAATGTGCAGCCTAATCAGGATGAATGGGGCTACCAACCACACTTGGAACTCCCATAGCTCTGTGGGAGCTACTGGGCTAACAAAGTGCTTTCTGAATGGCTGGTGCTATTGAAAACTGACCTCTGAAACATGTAGACTGCCCTGCTTTTTCATAAGGAGGCTTCTACATATGAGCAAGTATGTCCAAATAGCTTAACCATTTTTTCTAAGGCTCAACTGTCTCCTTTGTCCTGTTCAGCACTTGCAAACATGTCATGTTAGTGTACTGCCAGTATGTGATATTACACTGTTCCTTCCAACCATTTCCATTCTCATGTCTTTCTGTGCTTCCATATGTCTGCTAGACTAAGCCAAAACCTGAGGGACAGGTTCCCTTCATTACACCTATATCGCAACAAGAGAAAGGGGTGAGATAATTTGGTTTAAATCTCCATATCTTCCTGTGTAGCCAAGTGGAGTTATCACTCCTGGCAAGTCACACTTGCTAGATGTATGCTTAGGAGCAAGCCCTACTCATGGTGCTGTTATTGCAGAGGCTATTTTCCTTTAACCTTTTAGGAAGCAAATAGTGGCAGCAGGACAGTGAAATTCTAGGCATTGATCTAAATTGTTAGTAAATTAGGTTCTTTCAAGCTGCCAGTGCATGGGATGAATGCTTTCCCAGTCTAACAATTAACCTTTAAAAGGTAGAATATAATTTCTGCCTTCCTGCTTTGTACAATAAAAAGCTTAACCTATTGGGAATATGTACATCTGTTTCCACTAACTAGTTTCACAACAACAGGAACATCTCACCATGATGGTGAATGTGTTCCAGAATAAGCATTGCAACTTACTGCTCACTCTAATCTACTCTTTGATTTACAGTGGTACATTTCCAGCAATGTTTGGAAACTTGGACTTTTGATACAAGAGTTAAAGGTTAGATTCTTGTAAAGGGAATAATTATATTTTATCATCTAATTGTACAGCTGACAAATCCTCTTGACTTGTTTGGAAGTTAGTTATGTTGTGTGGTATTTGAATTCATGTAACTGAAAGTAGCTAGATAGAGAGAGTGAAGAAAATAATGGAACAGTTTGCACAGCAAAACAGAAGTGACAGCAACAGAATCTCACCTTTTAATTATCTTTTCAGTTTTGATATTTAAAATACAATGGTACAAACCTTACACTTTTGCTTTAAGTCAGTTTCTAATTCTCGGGATCTTCCACTCATCAGAAGACACTGGACTAAACAGACCTTCGTACTGGCACAGTAGATTTATCCCATGAACCTGGATGCCCCTATAGACTGTCTTTCTATATGGTTGCCCATGGCAATTAGTCACTTGTGCCAGTGTCAGGGAAGATGAGGAAGATAGACATTTCCTACATCCTTGACTCTGATGGAAAAGCCTTTCTTGAATTGTCCTGTCTCCCTAAGCCAGATTATTTTTTTTTTTTAAAACAGTGTTGTCACAACAATGTGGCTAGTTGAATTCCATGATGGTTACAGAAGAGCAGCAGCTCACATCTGGCTTTTAATTTCTTATTTTCCAGCATTAAATGTCAGAAATTTAATTAACATTTTAATTAGTGTGTTTTTATTATGCTCTTGTTGGTGCTGCAGATGTGTAAGACTGCCACATCTCCCTTGGCTAATTTTGAAGAAAAAATATTAATTCTCCCTCTCTTCTATGGAAATTATACATGCTTTAGAAACAGTCTCATTTGGAAGGTATGAGTGACTCTCTGGGTAAACAATTCATAGAATCATAATGGTTAGAAAGGACCTCTAGGATCATCCAAGTCCAACCTTCACCCTAACATCTCTCTATCCACTAGACCACAGCCTCAAGTGCTACATCTACTTGTTTTTTAAACACCTCCGGGGATGGCAACTCCACCACCATCCCGGGCAGCCTGTGCCAGTGCCTCACCACTCTCTCAGTAAAGAATTTCTTCCTCATATCAAATCTAAACCTCCTGATGCAACTTGAGGCTGTTTCCTCTCGTATGTAGTTGAGCTTTTCTTTGCATTGTTTTGATGTGTGGCTTATCCATTTCCTAATGCCTAGTGAAGGCAGAGTAGCTCACTCTATAAGGCTGTCAGAAGAACAGTTTTCATCATAACTGAAATTACAAGATTAAAATTAAAACCAAGTAACCATTAAATTTGACTTATCAAGTCAATGAGAACAATCAACATTGTCTAGAACACTATTCAGTCTGGTGTCTACCTCTCTACTCTAAAGTGATTTGACTCACCTTAATTCTCTGAACCATTTCTGCCCCCAGGTGAGGTTCCAACCTAATCAAACAAGATTTCCTTCAAGTGGAACTTATATTTCATTGCATCACAGTCCTCATTAATTGCAAACCATTTGTAAACCTATGAAGAAGCTTTGTTTATTTGACTGTAGGTTCTGAGATCAGTTATGTGTTTGAATCTTTTGACAGAATCAAACTGACTTTTTTTTTTTTCTAACCATGGTCTTCTGTGAGGCCTGTGTTTCACCTTTAAACTCAACCATAAAAGTAACTTCCCTTTACCTTACCTTTGACAAAGACTGGCAGATCACAGCCAGAGTACAAAGACTATAAGTTCAGAGAAAAATGTGTACAGAAGGAAATAACTTGTAACTTGGGACAGTAGCTACTATTCTGCCACTTTGACAACTTCTATTCACCAAATGGACATGGGCTTTCAGACAGAGTTTTCTGAGTATGTAGGTCCTCACTAAGGTGATGATACTGTTCCTTACCAGTGTCAAATCTCAAATGGCATAGCACTTGTAATTCAGTGTTTCCTCCTGACCATGGTGTTGTTTTTACAAGAATATGAGAATAGTACCAAGAACAGAAAAAAAGCGCACTGGTCTAGGCCAAGTAATTTTCATTTCTTGAAAGAATGCCTTTCTGTATTAATCTATACAAGAATGTCTGACATTTTCTTGTGTTGCAGGCAATATTGGCTCTGAGCTTTCCTACACTGATGTTGGTGTATTCATTTCTTCTGATGGTGGAAACTCCTGGAGACAGGTATGTTTTGAAGAGCAAAGGAAAGTGAGAAGCCTTTTTAAATTCTTTATCTGAATCTTTCCTTCCCAGTGACGTGGAGCACTCATGAAACACCTAATTTGTTTGCAGATCTTCGAAGAGGAATACAACATGTGGTTTCTGGACTGGGGAGGGGCACTAGTGGCCATGAAACACACTTCAGTGCCCATCCAGCACATGTGGTAAGGAAATGTTACTTTGAGAAGGTTTCCTGATATAGATGACAGTTGTACTAATATCTCTTACATCACGTGGTCAGCAATTGCTTATGTCTACAAAATGAGCAAATGAGATAATTCTTGTTTGTTTTTTTCTATGTTCCTTTGGTTTTGATGATTAATACAATGATTGTTGTACCATTTTATAGATATAATGGCTATATACATAGCCACACATATATAGGAATTACTCCTTGCACTAGTAATGTGCTATGAGACATCAGGTGGAGTTTCTTTCCAAAGGACACACAAATACACACTAAGTCATCCTTTGTGCTTCAGGTATTTCTGAGAGGATGTGTCCCTCGCTTCTGCTTTTTGTTTGCAAAATTAAGTATTAAACTGATAAGACAGAGAAGGGGAGTGAGAGAACAGGGCAGTACAATTGATAAGGACAATAGAGCTATGTTGCTAACATTAGTGGTGCCTACAGGATTCTACTGTGGATTTTCAGAGATGCAGTGGTGTCACCTGAGTAGAGTTGGAGGTGGAATAGGACAAAATGATTCCTCAGTTGATGATATCGTTTCACTGCAAATGGGTTGTAACAGTCTAATCACTAAAGACACTGCTCAAAATTATCCTCTCCTTGGCCTTTGTCTCCCTCATTCCTGCACTGGCTAAACATTGGAGAAAGACATTCTGAAGTTCAGAACCCTGTTTACAGAAAATGTCTGTATGAGCATTATCTTCAGTCTCTGGACATGAGTGAAAGAGGGGCATGGCTAATGGGCTGATTTACCCAGCTTCTGCTGTTGTTCGGAAGTGAATTAGAAATTGCCTTCAGAGACAAGGTCTATGTTCTTGTCAGACATGTGTGACTCAATCTTGCTATCTCATGCTCTTCATGCAGACAGGAAATGTGGCCTTCAGCCAAATAGAAGAAGAAAGTAATGGTTTTGGCAGCTGTGATGAGGTGTTATGGTCTCCTCTACCTGAGTCATCATTGGACAGAATCCTTCGGTTAAACATTAAACTACATCCCTGGAGGTGTTTAAGAGTCGCATAGATGTGGTACTGGGGGACATGGTTTAGGGACACTGGCAGTGTAGGGTTAATGGCTGGACTTGATGATCTTGAAGGTCTCTTCCAGCCAAATCATTCTATGATTCTATGATTCATTTGGAAGCTAGAGACCCCAAGATAGGATGTCTTTACCCATCACAAGCTAATGTTCCTTTTTCAACATCAAAGGCTTCTGGACTTTATATTCCTGACCTGACAGATAGCTCTTGGATGACTGCAGCACAGATTTCTATTGAAGTTTGAATATGTTGCATTTGAGCCCCTCTTTTTACCAGCTGATCTAAAGAAATGACTGCTTTAGTTTTGGTGTGATAGAGGATTGTTCACCACAGGATGTATTGGCTCATATTCCTAAGGCCTTGTAATTTTTCTAGTATAGGGAGATAAGTGTTCTCCAAAAGGTCTGTGCTTCCATGTGAGATTACAAGCAAATCATTACATGCAGAATGAGGGTTGCTATCTCTGTCTTGCTTTCTAATGTTCAGGAAACAGGTTCTTTGTTTTATCATAAGTAGGCTTGTTGTAGTTATAACCCAATTGATGTAGTCATACTGAGTCAGGCCAGGAGATAGTCTAGGCCAGCATCCTTTCGCCAACAGCTCCACAACTGAACATACAGAGGAAAGTAGTAACAAGGCGACCCTTAGGGGCTTTGGAATTTGCTTCATAGTGCCTCAATAGGCACCTGTTTTATGGGCAGGAGTGGAATAGTTTAAAAGGTACATGCATATCTGTTAGTTCTCAGGCTGAGACATTGTACAATAGGTTTCATCCTGGAGAAAAGAGGGGTGGATAATTGAAAAGCTGAGAGAACTTTAGCTAAGCTAATGAAGCATGCTGTTCCACAGAAATTGAAATGCTATTTAGATAGATAAGCATGCAAGCAGAACAGCATACAAATGCACAGGTGTATGGGAAGATACAGACATTTCAATAAATAGATTTAGGGCAGATAAGCTTTTCATATGCAGTTGTACTTGCGGTTTTCTGTCTTTGGTCTGTAGTCAGCTTCCTATTCTGGTAAATGTGCATGTGTTGTGAGAGGCAGGTACTTAGGGAATAGTGACTGCAAACCTTGGCTTTCAACATGAGAGATCTGGAGTTGGTGTAAATCACTGTTTGTAATACATATTACACTGGACTTCTGGTCCTTTGGTGGCATCTCGGGTAGTGTCCCTGTTTGGAGTAGGGAGGACCAGCAAGACCCTCTCAGACAACTCCATGTGCTTGTGCACACACATACATATTTCACACACCACCACCTCTGCAACTTTCCTTTCCTGGAAAATAAGGCAAACTTCATTTTTATGCTTGCATTAAAATAAGTTCTTCCTACTATTCAAAGAAGAAATTTGTGCTGTGATTGTCTCTTTGGTAATGTCCATTGAGAGTAATCTGTCAGCCTTCACAGCCCAGGTGCCTTACAGAATTACAGAGAACTCTGTAATAACCCTGCTGGGAGAGGATCGAATAATTTTATAGCCAATAAACCTTTGCACTTCTCTGTTTGTTTGTCCTTTGCTGGTTTAATTTGGAGCTGAAATTCTGGTCAGAAATTGTGTGGGAGCAGTTGTGTGGAGAGTCTAGGGGCAGATTGTTACTTGGTTGCTTTCGGAATTGTTCATGGGCAGCAGCTCTGGGAACTGGATGCTGACAGCCTGCTGGTTGCCTGTCCTTCCTGCTGCTGTGGCAGCTGGGTGAGAACAGCCTCATCTGGCTGTTCCCTGCACTGTTGTGGACACANGCTGCGGCAGAGTTGGAGCCTGACACTCCTATGGTGTCAGTGGGGCTCCTGGTGAGAGGAGGCCATGAGAGAGTCCGGGGAGGGTAACTAAGGAAGAGGCCACCAGAGTTCTGACCCAGTCTGTCTGCTGATGTGGTCAGTTAGGTTGTTCATTCACCTACTGCTTTGCAATTGTCAGAGATAGAGATGTTGCTGGTGTGTAGCTGAGAGGAGGGTTTGCTAACCCTCCTCTGCTAATCTAAAAGCCTGTTGTACCAACTCTTAACTTCACCAAGACTCTGACAGCTGAGTTAAGATACACGTACTCTTTGATAAAAACAGAAGGTAAGGCTTACAGTGGTTGTGGGTAGGAACAGATGATCCAAAGCTACTGAATTACCGTAGCTTGTCACTGACAGTATAAACACTTTCAGCCCTTAAGAAGGGAAATGCTTCAGTTTTAACCAGGATACCACTTCATAGCTGTAACAGGCAGAGAGCGCCCTGACTAACCACCGACTGTGGCTCAGTTTGGCCTCCTTCCTCTTCTTCTTAAAATGTAGAGCCACATCTGAGAGGGCATGCAATGAAGTATTAAAAGGACTAGAGAGATTGTAGCTATTGCCAAATGGCATTGATACACGCATGGGATGAATTGTCCTGTGGTGTTCACAGCAATTTTCATGCAGTCAGACCAGGGATGCCAGGCTCTGTGAGTGATGCCTCATGCCAGGTGCTATTGCAGATCAGAAACAGGGCTTGGCAATGCCCCTTGATCCCTTGAGGTCTGATATACAGCTGGATCAAGTATATCCATGTCCTTATTGTCAGTGTTCATACTTTTAAAGGCTTTGCTCTAAGTACACTAGGAGCATGAATTAGTGGAGTGGGAAATAGCAAAGTTTGATGCATGTCTATAAATCTAGCTGCTGGAGCTTGCACGCTTTAGCTGATATTTAATTGCTGCAGTTGCTCTAGAGTAAGTCCTTATGTGTATAAATCTTTTCTGCTTCTATCCCAGGGTGAGTTTTGATGAGGGAAGATCCTGGAGTAAATACAGCTTCACATCAACACCACTTTTTGTGGATGGATCCCTTGTTGACCCTGGCATTGAGACCCAGATAATGACGTAAGTATAGCGGCTCTCAACTTTTTAAAAATGTGATGTCAGAAGGTGTGCATGGTGAGCCTCATCGTGTGCAGTGCAGCATAGTGTAGTGTTGCTTGAAAGCATGGTGCTGTTCTGTGTTTTTTTCTGATGGTCACAGACCCAGGTGGTATGTCCAAGCATCATGTGGCAAACAGATGATGGACACAAACTCTTCCCACTAGTGGCCTGGGCTGAAATAAGAATTGGTGGTTGCAAGCTGTAGCTTGGGAGTTCAGCGAGGACAGTTGGTAAATCTACTTCTCTGAGGAATGCTGCAGCCCTGGTTAGATTACAGAGAAGTTGTGGTATCATTATCCCTGGAAGTTTTTTAGCCTTGGCTAGATGGAGCTACATCTGCCCTGATCTACAAATCTGTATCTTGGAGTAAGAACTTGAACTATTGACATCCAGAGGTCTCATCTCATAAATACTAATGAGATTGTGTTCCTACTGATGGCACAAGGACTGCAGTGTTCTTCAGAGACTGAAGATCTGTATAGTTGCATCTAAGGTCAGTTCTGTGCTTGTTTCAATTGTGCAGTTTCACTGTCTTTTGATATTGCTGCTGGGGTATGAATATCCCCAAACCTTGTTGCTTGCTCTTGGCAAGCTAAAGGTGTCCTCCATATGCAGAGCTGAGCTCAGAATAACCTTCCTGGTCTGGGATGTAGTATGATATGATTCACCCATACTATGGAAGAGCCTTGCCTGGGACTGAAGGTGCATGGACCTTCCTTCTCCCAGGAGTGCTAAAGTGCTGAGTAAGACTGTTGGAATTGATGGAGTGATGTTGGCCCAAGAAAAGGACAGGATCTGGGTTTAACAGTTGAAGGATAGTGGGAATGTTTTCAGTTCAAAGGCATCTTCAAAGAGTCATCCAACCTCTTGCAGAAAGCAGATCAGAGCGCTCTGCTCTGGGATTATGAACAAAAATGAGGACTTGACGCACTACCTTTGTTGCTTTCAGAGATGCCGCCTTATCTGTATTTTCTCTGAGCTGGCTGGAACAAGTTTCTGAAAAGGATCAGAAAGCAAGGTGTCTAAGATGCCTTGGACTGAGGGATGTCTCTGTGTCACATCTGCAGTGTCATGAAAGAGAACCTTTGGTTAATCACATCCGACACTGTTGCAGCACTCCAACTCAGGGACAGGAAATATACTATAAATGTCACCTTACAGTTGTTTTGCTTTTCCTGCTTTCTGTACCTGAACTTCTTGCACATTTTCACTGGAAAAAAAAAAAAAAGAGATTCAGGCACAATGTACAGTATATCTTCTTCTAGGCTTTGGCCCATCTTCCTACGTATGTGGCAGAAAGGCATAGGTGGATCTCATTGCTGGCATCACAGGTAGTGACAGACTGAGAGTAGACTGGGTATGCTAGTCATCAGTTTCTGAGAAAGTTTGGATCAGATAACAGTTGTGTGTCTTGGGCATTTCTGCTAGTGATTTGAACTTATTCCAGCTGGGTTGTTGATTCTGTGTTGGTATGCCTTTCAAAAACCATATCTACATCAGCCTTATACAAACAGAAATGACCGTGTGGTGAGGAGTGATCTGTAGTTGCAGTTGAGCTCACCCTAGCTGCAAGAAAGGGGCTGGAGGAAAAGCCTCTTTTGTCAAAGAGAATAAAATATGAAATGGCTTCATTGCCATCTGTGTCATGACAGAAGAAGTGTGTTGGCACTTGTCATGGTTTACCCCCAGCAGGCAACTAAGCATCACATTACTGCTCAGTTACTCTTCTCCCTTCAGTGAGATAGGGAGGAGAATTGGAAGAAACAGGTAAAACATTGTGGGTTGCACTAAGTGAAGTTTACTAGGAAAGCCAGGGTAAGTAACTGTGTTTATCCTTCATGCCTCTAAAGCATAGAAGCAGCACTTTTTATTCCCCAAACAGTGCTGGGGCAGGATAAGGCAGTTTCTGTGTCTACACCAAGACATTGTTGAGGTTTTATCAGAGTAGAGGTGGTATCAGTTCTGGTAGGGTTGATGGTTTTTCCTTTACTTCAAAACCATGCCTTGGCTTTGGCTCTTTTCTTCATAAAAGTGGTATACTTGTTTGTGTAGAGTATTATATTTGTGCATCTTTTGCCTCCTATCTGCAAGTGTTGCCTCTGTTTTTGCAAAAAAGCAGAACTCAACAGCCTATGATATACCTGTGAGCCTTTTCACAATGCTACTGTGAGCATCTTGTTGAGGAAATATAAGCAAATCCTCAGCTAAAGATTAGAGCCTGCATTCTGTTCACTCTATGTGTTTTTCTCCAAATGCAGCAATAATGTATTACTTTTTGTCTTGGGTAAAGTGGTGTTCTGCTGTGAAATTCTTTGTGCAATTCACTGTGTGTGCCACGTTCCAGCCACGTGCACACAGACACGTAGGCACGTGTGTGCAGAGAGAGATCTGAGCTCAAAGGAATCTGCCCCATTTCACTGAAATCAATGGGGCTAATCAGTTTCAACTAGCTGTGGATTTAGCCCATTTACTTTATAAATCAATGCAGCTTTCTTTTGAGATGAAAGATGCATTTTAAATCTAAGGTTATTGTTACTTACATCTCTTTAGCCTCCTGACGGAGAATGTAGGAAGTTATCTTGCTGCTTATTATGTATCAGCTTTGTTGAGACGCCATTTTTTGTTTTCAAATCTTTACAGATATATTATTATTGCTATTGTTACTTATGTTTTTATTATTACTGTCATCATTAACTATTTCTAAAACTATTCTCAAATGTCTGTAACAGCCATACAAAGCAATTTCACATGAAACTTGCCATAAATGTTTAGGGAAATGCTTATCCACAGCATTAAAGGAACCAGGAGGAAAGAGTCCATTTATAAAGCCCATATTCAAACCATTTCTATGCAGATCACTTAGATGTTTCTCACAAATAGAATTTTAGTGAATTAATCTGTAAGGACAATGTAGGATCATGCTGAGCTTGGGGAAGCTTTGGCTGAGAAGAAATAAATGTCTTTCTGTTGAGACTTGCCATACTCTGAACCAAGGTAACACCTGCTGGTTGGAGGCACGTGAAATTTACATTTGTGGGTAGAAATTCCAATAACTTCAAGAAGATGATCAGAGGAGCAAAATGGTTTGAGATTAGCATCCCCCAGGTGATGATGGGATCAGTGGGAGCTCTCAGAGTAGAAGGAAGTCTGAGACAAAGAGACCAAGACTCTGCTCATACTTATGTACCGCTGATGTGGGTAGGTTAGTGGCTTTTAAAGATTTGTCTTTCATCCTGGAAAATGCAAATATTTTATCTAATGGTCTTGATTAATTCCTGCTAGAGAAAATTTCTTCCATTGATTTACATCAAAGTGGTCTGTGTTCAGCTACTTCCAAAAAGTAATATTCTGAGCCATTACACTCCAACTATTATTAACGTATTGCATTATTAATAGTATTATTATAATACTATCTTATTAAAATCAGTATATCAGTAGAATGACTATTATTCCCAACCTTCATTTTGTGGCACATCCTATGAGGGGCTCTCTGGGCTGTAAGGAAGCAGTAATGGTTTTAGCACAGAGTTTCATATCTTTTCATGGCTGTTATGTGAGCAGTTGCAGTATCTGCCTGTATTGTATGAGCACCCTAGGCTTTTGGGATGTATATATAGGTGTATCCGTATAAGGTAGTTCTAAAGAACTTACCAATATGGTAAACTCTATACATTTTCATGTAAGGGCATTACATGATTCTGAATATTGTAGTGTACTTTGAATTTGGAGGTGCCTTTAGTGGGAAATTGGACAAGATGTCTTGCAAATGTCCATTCCAACCTAAATTACTCTTATTATTTTGTTATTTCATATGGCTGTAAGGGTACAAGAATGAATTATTTGCTTACAAACTTACTCAAGTGGGGTCTGCTAAGAAGGTAGTTTTGTGACACATAGGGAAGTACCACGAGGCTGTGAGCTAATCTAACTTGGAGCTGCTGCCTAACCTATGTGAATCCACTGTACTTTCCTCCCCATTTCTGGTTGATCATTCACTTCCTACATTTCTTCCATTGTCATTTTGACACTCATCTCATCTGACAAGATGGTCAGTTCAGCTCCCTTAGTGTCAGCACTTCAACAGATGCATATCAAAGAACCTTGTAGTGTGAGGAAAGCAGCTGTAGAAAACAAAGGAGCCTTTAGGAAAATAACTGCATAAGGGCAATGTTTTAGGCATGTTTTTAGGTGACCCAATAAGTGCCTAGAAAACACTGATCTTTTTGAAACCTACAGTTTTTTAACTTATGTCCTGTAGTCCTCATTGGTGACTAGTATATCTTTTAATCATTTCACCTTCTAACAGGTCAGATCTAACATTTCTGTGTTTACAGGCCAGAGGCATGTCTTGTTACTTGCATGAGGTTGCCCACGAGAGGAATGGAATCAGGTTTTATTTCCTTCCTAGTCAACTGTGATCTAACAGAAGCAGTATTTGCTTGAGAGAGCTGCTAGTCTACCATTCAAATCACAGAGAAGATACTTTTTGTGGGTCTGGAGAAGAGCTTTTGCAGGAGCTCGGACAAATCACACAGATATCAGTATGATCGGGTGAATGCCAACTTTACTAAGACTCTTAACCAACATATATATACACCTTTAACAAACATACATGTAACAATCAACAATTTCTCATTGGTCCAGCTAGACTGCTCATGGGGCAGAGCAACCTTCCAATTGGTTACCACGTGGTGCTCTTGCAACAGTTTAATTCTGCAGGTGTTGGTTTACCTCAGCTGCAGTCCCTGGTTCCTTATGTCAAGGTGACCTTGAGGCCTGATGCCCTGCTAGTAAAGGTCCTCAAAGGCAGGGTTGCTCACTTGTCCATTATGGGCCAGAAAATCCTCCACAAGCTTTATGTTGTTTCATTCTGATTCATAATTATTACTTCTGCCACTTCAATTCCTGTGCTAAACATCTCTCCAAACATACATAAAGAGAAATAACCTTTTTGCTTCACAGCCCTGCAGAGCTTTGCTATCATTTTAGTAGGCTAATTATGGGGGGTGTGTGTATATCATTTATTGATGTGGTTCATTAAGTTTGTCTATGCTGATAAATATATATGTAAGTAGACACACCCACATGTGTGTATATAAATACATATGTTTCTATGTATGTATATTTAATGATCCATATATATTGGTCTATGCATCATTGAGCATTAAGGTTTTCAGTGAGGGGATGTAATAATATAAGCTGGTCTGCCAGCATTGCTGTGACTGCTGTCCTTGGCTATATGTATGTTAGAAAACTTTCCTGGTTGATAGTGAATGAGTTATGAGCCCTGGCCTTTTCTAACACCTTCTTGTTTACATGGCCATGCAGCTTTACCAGAGATGAAGTGGGAGCATTTTTTTCCCAAGGGACCCATAAAATTACTGGCAATCCATCACTGGGTGGCAGAACAGTGGGGCAGAATGAATCAGTAATTGATAAATGTTGGAAAAGCTGAGATGGATGCCAGGAAAGCTTTGAGATGGGAAAGAGAGCATTAAGAGCACAGACTAGAGGTCCCCCAAGCTCAATTCCACACTCCAGTAGTGGCAAGTAGAGAATACTAAAGGTATATATTAATTTTTAAAATTATGTTTCCCTTGTACATTTTTCACATTTACAGATTTTAAAATAAGGGGCTTTCTTAGCCAAACACAGTATTCTTTGTATTTCTAACACATTAATATGGTTTTATTTCTATTTTTTGAGGTATTCCTTCCCTAAATCCCTTTAAAAATTTAGCAGTCATATTATTGGGTGGCCAGGAGTTCCACAAATGAACATTAATTCTGTAGAACGGACTGACCTGTGGAAGGCATCAGCAAAGTGTAT
>VYZU01031430.1:0-22720 GCA_013401355.1 Ceyx cyanopectus
ACCCTTTTATCAATATTAAAAGCAAAATACATATAAAACATTACCGATTTTATATCTAACTTGGTAGATTTAGATACAATCAAAATATTCTTTTGATGATATAAAAAATATAATACATCAAATTATTAGTGGAATGCACAATAAGTAAGAAAATTTCTCTTCTGATACTGATCTGGAAAGCTTCTGCACTGTGCCATGACATAAGTGTTAATCTCATTAAAATTTAAATTGAGGTGGTTTGAAGGTTTTATCCACCTGTGTAAATGGGCACATCCCCTTCTTGCTTTAAAGCCAACATAGACTTGAAAGAAACCAAAAAACTGTTTTGTTCCTGGAAGTTGTTCTATGCCATACTTAGTAAAACACTAGTGAGCCCAAATCTGAATTAGGCAGCAGTCTGCTCTGTAGCTATTCTCTTTCTCACCAGTTTCTGAAGGTCAGCTAAAGACTATATGCACCACAGGGAAACTCCTCTCAGAAAAGCCCCTAGAGAAATAAACCAGGCTTGCCAGAAAACAGCAGGTTGGTCTGTGCTTCATTTGGCAAAGGGCAGTTTCACAACTTCAGTTTATTCTGGGAGGAGTGGGGGCGTCTGGCTTGGTCTTTTTTAATATAAGATCTTCTGAAACAAATAAACAAAAAGATTTAGAGACACAATCCAACAGCTTAATGCATATTCTGTAGTGTAGATGAGCACCCTGGCTAAAACCTGCCCTGATGAACAACAGATTCCATCTTCCCCTGCCCGAGGAGCACAAAGCAGGCTTGCAGCTTATGGCTAATCAAAAGGTGCCTGTCAAAACAAACACATTTCAGGCATATCTAGCAGATAACTCCTCTTCCAACTACGCATCCAAAGCTTTCTCTTGCAAAAATAGGCCTTCTTCCATGACAAATACTTCGAGGATATCTTCCAAATCTACCAACAGCTCGCATTACATAGTACACCTAAGAATTTTAAACTGACCTTTGTCCCCTCCAAGAAAGCCATCATCCGTTCCAAATGACCCATGCATCAGCAGAAAACCAAAGCTCCCCCCAAAACTCTTACAAATAAGTGCTGTGTCTGTCTCCTGGGGTGAGACTGTGTGTGCCTTTACACACACACAAGAAGGTGAAGAGAGCTTTCCACAGTATGGAATATCCCACATCATGCATCTGCTCCTTAGAGATTTCTTCCCATCTCTTGTGCTGTGGTGCTGCTGCCTTCCACAGCTACATCCAAAAAGGGTATCAGAAATGTCCTCAGAGCTTGGAGGTAACATGCACTGGCTGCAGAAAGGCAAGGAGGAGAAGCACCCACCTAAAACTGCCCACCTATAGCAGTGGGAACGGAGGGGATGAACATCTCCCCCAGGGAGCAGCCACTGGAGCCTGCATGGCTGTTGAATGCAAACACAGACTTTTCTGATGCTGGGAACTGAATTTCATACCTTCTGCCAACTTCAAAATCTATCCCTAGAGTGAGGAAAAGCAAAAACAAAGAAACAAACCAGACAATGGCTACAGAGACTCCAGAGGAATGTAATGACTGTAACAAAAGGCAGTGGCAGTAGGATTACAAGGGTTTGCTAATGGGTCAAAAACCAGGCTGAAATGACTCGGGTGCAGAAACAAATCCCAGCAGGACTGTCTTAACTCTCCTTCAGAGACTGCAGGCCTTCATTTTGCTTGGATCCAAGTTCTCTGGGGACCATTAAGAAGAACACTCTGTCTGCTGTTTCACCTCCTGATCAGAAGGGTGCCCTAGCAAAGCTGGGCAGCATTGCTGTCACCTTTCAGGAGAGCACAAAAAGGCTCAGAAGCATCGAGCTGGACCCTCTTAATGAAGAGAGCACAAACAGCTTCCAGCAAACCACCTGTGGAGCAGAACAAATGGTTTTCTTCAAGTAACCCTAAAACTATGTAAGAAAATGCTGGTCAGTGGAAGCTTGTACAGCTAAAAGAGCACACAGAGTATCATGTCAAGAGAGGTCAATACTGCACCTCTCTGGTCCAGTACTGGTCATACTGGAGTGACTTGGGTATTTTATCCCATTCATTCAAGGGAAGGCATGCCTAACCTAATTAGTTTAATAATTAATTAACTAAATAACTAAATAAAACTAATTAAATAATGCCCTGCTCCTTTGAAACACTGCCTACCTTTGTTTTTCCATTGGGATGCAGGACTTCCATGCACCTTGTACACTTCACTATTTCACTTATTTATGAACAGGTAGGAGTCATTCCAAGTATGCAAGAAACAACAGTGTGGTGTGGGGTTTTTCTTGAGCATTTCTACATCCACATGGGACCACTCACAAAATGGATATCTTCAACCCAGCCATGTCAGCCTCCTCTCAATTATCCACTTAAATAGCTTGTAGATTAATAATAGATTAAAACAACCACTCAAAGCTTCCAATCCTTATTTACAAACTATGATTAAAAAAAATCAATCAATTAAGAAGTGCTATTGCTTTCACTAACAGTTAGTGAAACATTCACAGTGGAACACTCTTTGAATGGGACAGTCACAAAACTTAGGTTTTAGTTCCTTACTGAGTCAGATCCTAACTTCTTCTATCCATTTGAAAGAATGTAAATGCCTACAAGAGGGCTTCAGCCACATGCCTAAAGATGAAGGAGAAAGCCCAGAATACACTGAGATCAAAAAGGGACAGTCAAGGACCTGGCAGGAATTATGAACTGAACAGAAAAGAAACCCTCCACATTTTGGACAGGGGTAAGACATGGAACAGACCTCTCTGCAGTTGCCAGGAAAGCAACAGAAAGCCAAAAATTCAACTGGCTACAAACCATGACTCAAAGAGTGACTCAAATTAGTAGAGAGTTTTTTGGTTCTTAAGTAAAAGACTATGACAATGTGTTGAGAAGCATTACATTATCTTAATAAAATTTAAGCGTTTGTGAAAACCATGTAAAAAGTTTCCTATCTCCCTGTTTGGAGGGTTTAATTCTAGGGAGAAATCCCTGAGGTACCTCAATAATTTCCTCAGGGATTTAGCCAACTAAACAAGTCACTGGTCTTAACAAGTGCACCCATTCACATCTAGTATTCTCTTAATACTCTCTGCTCTGATTCAAGACAGAAAAGGAACACTCATAAAGCATCTAAATGTGCTACACTGAAAATCAGGAAATATTTTATTTTCTCTCTCATTTGAAGCAGAATCGCAGAATTTCCTTACCTACATCTTATTAGTTAAAAGTAGCCCAGTACACTTTGATGAAAAACAACTGAAAAAAAACCATAACTAACACATTTAACTTCACTGTTAGAAGAAAACAAGTTAATTAAATGTTCTGTGATAAAACAACTTCAAAAGTCAAGGAGACAGACTGATGGACCAATGTCTTTTCCCACATCTTCCATCACTAGATGATTTTGGAAGGTGCAAATTTACATGGCACCTCACAGAAACTTTTCTAGTACAGACAAATTGTTTTAATCAACCATAAGTATAACAGAATTCTTGTTTCATCTCTCTCCTGTGACTTCATCACCAACTATTCAGTAATTACATAAAGTTTCTCAACAAGTTATCCCTTTTTGACTTTTGAGACCAAATTTCTATGCTTCACCATAAAAAAGCACGAGCTCAAATAAGAAAGCCACTACAGATCCAAAACGTAGCAACTGGAACGGTAAAGAGCAGAAGTCATGAAGATGGGAAAACACAAGGCATTTGTAGTTTTAAAAACCTCCAGAATGCTGCTTTTGCTAGGAGGTGTTATTGGAGCCACTGTGGCATTTGCTATCTTATCATAATAGCTAATTGAAAAGCGATCAGATGGCACGTTACTTGAAAAAGCCTGAGGAAGACTGTCATGGGAGAACCTGAGATTACTTGACATTTACATGGGAAAGGAGACAGTTCTTCATGTCCAGAAAGTATCAGGAAATCAGCAGAAGAGTTCAGCAGTTGTCCAGAACACAGGAGCTAACCCAGACTAACTGGTGCCTTCGCCCTCTACTCTGTCATTACCATCAGTTATAGATGGTTTAATTTGTCATGTGGGTTTCAGTCTTGGCATTAGCTTACAGAAACAGCAGGCAAATAACAATATTATTACGTCTGAAACAACTGTGTGTGCATGTGATACNAGTCAGATCCTAACTTCTTCTATCCATTTGAAAGAATGTAAATGCCTACAAGAGGGCTTCAGCCACATGCCTAAAGATGAAGGAGAAAGCCCAGAATACACTGAGATCAAAAAGGGACAGTCAAGGACCTGGCAGGAATTATGAACTGAACAGAAAAGAAACCCTCCACATTTTGGACAGGGGTAAGACATGGAACAGACCTCTCTGCAGTTGCCAGGAAAGCAACAGAAAGCCAAAAATTCAACTGGCTACAAACCATGACTCAAAGAGTGACTCAAATTAGTAGAGAGTTTTTTGGTTCTTAAGTAAAAGACTATGACAATGTGTTGAGAAGCATTACATTATCTTAATAAAATTTAAGCGTTTGTGAAAACCATGTAAAAAGTTTCCTATCTCCCTGTTTGGAGGGTTTAATTCTAGGGAGAAATCCCTGAGGTACCTCAATAATTTCCTCAGGGATTTAGCCAACTAAACAAGTCACTGGTCTTAACAAGTGCACCCATTCACATCTAGTATTCTCTTAATACTCTCTGCTCTGATTCAAGACAGAAAAGGAACACTCATAAAGCATCTAAATGTGCTACACTGAAAATCAGGAAATATTTTATTTTCTCTCTCATTTGAAGCAGAATCACAGAATTTCCTTACCTACATCTTATTAGTTAAAAGTAGCCCAGTACACTTTGATGAAAAACAACTGAAAAAAAACCATAACTAACACATTTAACTTCACTGTTAGAAGAAAACAAGTTAATTAAATGTTCTGTGATAAAACAACTTCAAAAGTCAAGGAGACAGACTGATGGACCAATGTCTTTTCCCACATCTTCCATCACTAGATGATTTTGGAAGGTGCAAATTTACATGGCACCTCACAGAAACTTTTCTAGTACAGACAAATTGTTTTAATCAACCATAAGTATAACAGAATTCTTGTTTCATCTCTCTCCTGTGACTTCATCACCAACTATTCAGTAATTACATAAAGTTTCTCAACAAGTTATCCCTTTTTGACTTTTGAGACCAAATTTCTATGCTTCACCATAAAAAAGCACGAGCTCAAATAAGAAAGCCACTACAGATCCAAAACGTAGCAACTGGAACGGTAAAGAGCAGAAGTCATGAAGATGGGAAAACACAAGGCATTTGTAGTTTTAAAAACCTCCAGAATGCTGCTTTTGCTAGGAGGTGTTATTGGAGCCACTGTGGCATTTGCTATCTTATCATAATAGCTAATTGAAAAGCGATCAGATGGCACGTTACTTGAAAAAGCCTGAGGAAGACTGTCATGGGAGAACCTGAGATTACTTGACATTTACATGGGAAAGGAGACAGTTCTTCATGTCCAGAAAGTATCAGGAAATCAGCAGAAGAGTTCAGCAGTTGTCCAGAACACAGGAGCTAACCCAGACTAACTGGTGCCTTCGCCCTCTACTCTGTCATTACCATCAGTTATAGATGGTTTAATTTGTCATGTGGGTTTCAGTCTTGGCATTAGCTTACAGAAACAGCAGGCAAATAACAATATTATTACGTCTGAAACAACTGTGTGTGCATGTGATACGATTTGCTACCAGCAAATAATCAAGAAAATGCCTTCCTGTGTCCAAATAAACCTGCTTTCCTTTCTGTCGTACCCTTGTCTTCTCAAGACACAGAGCATACTAGTATTGTTCCTCAGCATGAGCCAGGCTGAGTTCTGCTTCACTCAGGTGTTATCCCAGTAGCCTGCCTTCATCCCCTGCACCTCAGCTGAGCTCCTTGGACACATCTCCATAAAATAACCAAACCCTGGCTATTCCTAGTACACCATTCACCAGCAGCACCATGGCTTTCCCTCCCTCCCACAGCTGCCTGGATGGAGGCTACACTCTTCAGGGTGCTTCAAGAACTGGGGAATTCACAAAAATACAATGATATAAAAAGAAATCTCTCAAGTAATTTTTACTTACAGTTGTTAAAATTGACTTTTGAATTTTATTGCAGATTCGTACTACGAGAGTGACAGTTCTGGACACAACTCAGAGGAAATTTAGGGAAAATATCCCTAAACATCAGAGCAGAAAATCTTTGAACTGGTAGGAATTATTTCTATTTGCACGTTTTTAAGTGAGTGCTACTGAAAAGTATAAATAAAACATAAGCTCATTTCCATGCATGAATTTTTCAGTAAGATGAAATTAATAATGAGAACTTGTACATATAGGACACTTTATTATGATAATCTAGTAGATTGACTAATAAAAAAATGTTGAATCCTTAAAACCCAAACCATTCCTACTTGCAAAAATTTGTATGGCTTTCTCACACTTTCTACACATAGTGGGTATTGCGCCATTTAATCCAATTCTATACATTCTAAGTCATAGAATATAATGAGGAAGAAGGGAATTTTGGTCTTCTTAATAAGTTCCTTAATAAGGAACTCTCTTCTTTGATTAAATTAATTAAAAGCTTTTTATATCAAATCAGCCTTTGGATGTAAATGTGAAAATGTAAGTAGATTTGTATTTCTCCTGCACCATTTTTTCGAAGTAAAAGTCTCCCCTTAAAAACAGTAAACAAAAAAGTATGTGAATTCTGCAGATGTTTAACAAGCAGGTTAATTCAGCCAGCAACGTCATTACATTAAATATCATTAACCAAAGTGCTTTTGCCATTTGCACACTAGAACAACAAGCAATAGGAGGGGTTTTTTTTACTACAATAATGTTTGTGTAAACACATTCTGGAATGTCAGTTTCCTATTTAAATTAACGTGGATCTAACAGTAAGTGGCCCTGGGAGAGAGTGCATTTCAGATGTCTTTGCACCTAACAGACACCTTCCTAAGAGGCTTCCTGTCCTGCACCCCTTTTTGGCTGTTATCACTGTTGTCTGACAAGCATGAGGTCAGGGAGGATTGTGGGGATATTTTACAGCAGCTGTCATTTCTTTGAAACTCCTCAAGCCTTTAACTCCTTAACTGCCTCATCCAAACAAACACTGGAGTCTTGCAGGAGCACTGGAAAATAATGGCTTTTCTGGGTGTGAAGGAAGACAGCCACTGAACACTCTCAAACTGCTTGGGAAAGAAAAGACTGAACTTTTCAGGTGAACAAAACTAGAGAAAGCTCATGAACAGGCAGCATGATGTGAAATTGAGAACTGTTCCCACCTTTGCAGGAGCCAGGCCAGCAAGACAACATCATTTATGAAGAAGAAAAGGAGGTGATGTGCTTGGAAAACAGCAGAGACAGCCAGACAGATTTAAAATAGTAAGGTTTATCAGCTTTCTCCCACAGACACACACTTGGCTGCCTCTCAGCAAATAAAACTGTCCAGTTGCTCATTTGGACAAAAGCTGGACAAACAGAAAAAAAGAGTGTATGAATTTGCATAGGACTTAGTTATAGTGCAACACAACAAACTTGTTTCCCAACACCCTCACAGAACTAGCTGTCTCAGGTCAGACAGACTGACAAAAAACTTTTTAATCCCTTTATGAAGCTATATTCATACACTCACTGGCATGAAACTGTATATGAATGAATCTTTCAGTTGCAAAAATCTGATCTGTATCAATAGCCCAAATTTCCATTAAATGAGCCAAAACTTGCACCCATTTGACACTGGCTGTGGGAGGACAGACAGAACCATAATGCTGCAAGACTGATGGGAAGGGGCACACAACCTTCACTTAAATCAATGTTAATGTGTCCATTTTTTTTTAATAGAGTTGAAAGTTCTGCTCTTGGTGTAAATTTACTCCTGATGATGTTACTGAACTGCATGATCACCCTTGCCACTTGAGAAGCCCTGACATGATAAAGACTTACCACATCAAACAAAAGAGTCTTTGTTGCTTTCTGACACATTAAGCGTTGTTCTGAGAACAATGAGAATCACAGACTGTCAGGGGTTGGAAGGGACCTAGAAGATCATCTAGTCCAACCCCCCTGCCAGAGCAGGGTCACCTAGACCAAGTCACCCAGGAACAGATCCAGGTGGGTCCTGAGTGTCTCCAGAGCAGGTCAAGAACAGCAACTACTGTACCAAAGCATCTCCAGCTCAGGCAGCAGAAGAGGCTGTGAGGGAGCAGCACCTGGGAGTGCACAGTATGTTTTTAAAACTCAGTTATGAGGCTGATGAGAGGCAGAGAATAATCATGCAGCACAAATGTCCCAATAAGATGGGATTTCCACAGCTTCTTAGCTTCCTTCTTCACTGTGTGATCACAGGTTTTGACACATAGAATCATAGAATGTTTAGGGCTGGAAGGGACCTTCAAAGGGCATCTAGTGCAGCCCCCTGCAGGGAGCAGGGACACCCTCAACTAGCCCAGGCTGCTCAGAGCCTTGGCCAACCTCACCTGGAATGTCTCCAGGGATGGGGCCTCAACCACCTCCCTGGGGAGCCTGGGGAACACTGGCCACACTTTGCAGGGCTTTGATTGCAAGCAACTTAGCTCACCTGTCATCATCCTGTTAACACTTCAGACTGTACACCAGATCTAAGAAAGCACTGACAAGCTCAACTTAAAAACAAACAAACAAAAAAAAAGTAATAAACCAATATCTTTCCTAAAGCTGATTCTGTCTGGCAAAGAATCTGTGTATGCCTCTGGCTGCTTCTGTCCCCACCTTAGGCAGGGCACATGCAGATGTGAGGATTACACCTGTGTGTGCAGGTCTACAGGGCAACCCTCTGGGCTTCCTTCCAAATGGCAGCCTGTCAAGCAGCCACTGTGCACCCTGTTGTTACAACAGCTCAAGCTAAAGGCTGAGAAGCAAGTCAACAACACAAGAAATTAGCTCAATTTTGCCTACAGTAAAAGCCAAGCAAAACACAAATACAAAAGTCAGCAACTGCCAACCACATCTCCTGCCTCAAGAATCAAATTCTAGTTTCTGAATGCTCTGCCATAATGATATGGTAGATATGGTATTACCTACAATAATGTGCTGCAATAAATATCATGTTGCTCTAAAATAAAGACACTATCAACACCAGCCTGGCATCATCACTGTCAGGAGATCTCTTCCTTGAAGCCAGATGGGTCTCAGTGTCAAGCTACACATTGTCTCCAAGTTCCTTTTGCACCTGGCAAAGGGCAGACAGGTTTTTTGGATGAGTTAGAGCCTGGTAACCAGTGATACCCAACAGGTATCTCCTGGAAAATGCCTGAAAGCTGAACTTAGTCTAACAGAGGTGAGATGAAACGTGTTTGGTTTCTTTCACCCCAAGCCATAAATAAATCAATCATTAGATGCATGCAGAATATTAGGATACCTTAAATTTAAAGGCCTAAGGGGCCTCAGAAAATTAGTGAGTTGTTTAGGGCACGCTTCCCTGAAGCTGACATCACTATGTAGCATCACATTAATAAGACTGGGTTTTTATTCTATTTTTTTTACGAGATTTTACAATACATTCTTTAGCACAGGGAAGAGACAGGTAGCCTTGAGTAAGGAAAAACTGCTCTTTTCAACAAAATTTTCAAATTCTTTTATGTGATACACATTTAATGTAAATATTTTAATGAGCAGAATAATTTTGTGTAAAACAAAATTAAGTTTTGTGGAAAGCGGGAGAGAAAGTCAGGAGTCACTATGTATTCAGCTGTTTCTGCCCTCTGACCGCAATCTCTCCCAGAAGAAGGTACAGGAGTTGAAAAAGCTCAACTAGGAACTAGGCAAAAATATATCTAAACAGGCAAAACAGCCCTTTTCATAGAGTCTTCCCCCACCCTTCTGTTCTAAGCTGAAGACAATATATTTCTTCAAAGGAGATGATGAAGGAAAAAGATCCACAACAAGCTGGCAAAGCACACAGGGGACAGGGAAGGTGCAGACTCATTGAGATTTCTCCAGCATTTTTAAGTTGTCAAATGGCTTCTTTTAGCCTGAATTCCTCAACAGGTATTAAAAATTTATTTAGGAAGAAACTGTTCCAGAAATACTCTGCAGGAGTCAAACCTTCCTGCCTTTCCAGCTCCAAAAACCTAGAAAAACCAACTTTTTTGGTAACAATTACACAGTAATTCTGTCATTGTTTTAGCATAAGGGTGCACCCACAAATTCAATGCCTCGCAGCTTCTCTTAGCTTGTATCCCCAACTTTAGTGGGCAAACAAGACTTAAAAAACCTTAGGAATCTAGAGAGTATTTCCCAAAGCAAAAATTTAAAACTTCTACATTCTTGTTTATATTTGGTTTTCAGTTGATCTAATTTTCCTTCTTTTTCCGTAACTATTAAGATTAGAATTTAAAAAAAACTGTTTTATATACCTATACATTATTTAAACGAATTATTAAAAAGTAGAGGGAAGTAATTAAATTATAGCAGACAAGAAATATTAGGGGTCTTGAAACAACTGGAAAAGCTCCTGTGTTCCTGCAGGCTCAAACAACAACTCCAATTCTTATGTCATGTTCTGTACACACTAGCTCCTAACTAGCAAGATACAAGCAGCATAGAAAAATTCTCTTTGATGAAGTGGGAAAAAAGATGCAATTCTACAATCATTAAAAAAAATCCAATTCTACAATCATTAAAAAAAGATCCAATTCTACAAGCAGTTGAAGTGATTAATTTTACCTTTGACTTAGCAATGAATCACTGACTTCATCTTCAATCAAGATTTAAGTGCCTATAATTGGCTTTTTCACTTGTCTGTTGTTGGGTTATCCAATTCCTTAGTGTTAAATGGGGAAGGAGGCAGGGAGAGGAGAACAAGGGAAACTGGTTGGGAAGATCTCAGATGCCAAACCACGCAGCAAATCCAGTCTGAGAGAAACAAAGGGAAATACAATAAGAGAAACTCACAGCTACATCTGCTTCACCTGACCCATACAGGCTGCTCTAAAACGTGCACAGAACCCTTCAGCGGCAGCATCTATCCCAACAGAGCTGCAGTGCAAGGCATGGAAACCTTCCCTGGGTCACTCAGCTGAACCAAAGAGGCAGCAGCAAGGGGGAACCTGAACCCATCTGCCAACACAAGGCAACCCCTGACACTCTGGGTGCAAGAGCTGCCCCCAAAACCTATGGACCAGGAAAGACAAGTGAGGGAAAAGCTTTGCAAAGTCTCCTGAGCACTGAAAAATCATTTCCAAAGGAATGCAGAGCAAGTCTCATCCTCTGTGACACCTAAAATGAGATGGAACAAAACAGTGGAAAGCAACCCAAGGAAAAACCTAGCACTGGCAAGTTGACAGGCTATATGGAATACATTTTTTTTCTTGCATCTCTGACTTCAATGAACATTTTTGTGGTTCTTGAGGCAGCAAGGTAGGAGCTTTGGTTTCTACTCCATAAAAAGAAGCCAAAAGCCTCCCACGGTTCCGGTGGATAACGTCAGCCTAACATGCTGAAATACACACAGGCCTCTGACAATGAGTCAAGTTCCTACTCAAACAGAAATTATGCCAAAAACCGCCCAAGATTATTTCAACTAATAAACACTTGGTTAAAAAACATGTCAAATCAGCTCGGTCTTTACATCAATTTAATTGCCTCTTACCACAAGCCTTGCCTAAGCTGTAGTGTGCTGCAGGAAGCCCAAAAGATAAAGGTGAGTGGAAGTATTCTCACAGTGCATGAGCTAAGGACACTGCACCAGGAAAAGATTCCACACAAACCAGGCTGATGTTGTGAAAGTCAACTTAAGGGTGTCAATGTGCTGACTCCTGAAGACTAGAGTCCTTCATCTGGAGAGGAACAACCCCATGGATCAGTACAGTAAGGTCAACACAAGGAAGAACTTTTTCTCAGTGAGGGTGCCAGAGCCTGGCAGGGGCTGCCCAGGGAGGTTGTGGAGTCTCCTGCTCTGGAGACATTCCAGACCCGCCTGGATCTGTTCCTGGGTGACTTGGTCTAGGTGCCCCTACTCTGGCAGGGGGGTTGGACTAGATGATCTTCTAGCTCCCTTCCAACCCCTAACATTCTGTGACTGTGACATTTTGAGACAAATAATCCACCAAAGTTAAGTCTGTAAAGGCAAGGTCAAAGCCTTTTTCCTATCAGGGTACAGTTTCAAAGCCCTCAAAATGTTGTCCTTTGATTGAACTTTCGCAGTGTCATTCTTCTAGAAGACATCTCAAGAAATCCCATACTTGGAAATATGCACAATGATACCCCAAGTTTGTACAGGTGCTGTTCATTAGCATATTTATTCTCTTTATAAAGCTGGGACATTTGGACTTCGGATTTTTCCAAATTCCATTCCAACCCCCCTACTGAGTTAGTATACTGAACATTAAGAAGCAAACCAAAGCAAGAAACTAAAACCAAAATATTCAAAACAAGGATGTGCCCAAAGTGCTGAAGTAATTTGTGATGCGTTGGATTTATCAACGAAAATAATCTGCAATCATCTTCTCTGAATGATTCTTCTGTCCAGAATTTCAGCTGTAGCTGAAGTGGCACAGAAGGCAGAGCTGGTGTGGTTTGCTCTTGCCCAAGAAGCCTTGCCAATGTAAATAACAACTCTAATTGACCACTCTGTGATTAGAGCACAGCAAGGCATAGTTCTACCAGAGAGATAAAAGGAATAGAGTAGAAACAAGTTTGTCAGTGAAAATGTTGACTGGAATATCATCACCAGCAGCAGTTATAGCATGGGAGAGGAAAAAAAATCTCCTAGAGCCTCTGCTACCACACTCAGAGCTGGTTGTCCTGAGGAGGACTGAGCCACACGTAAGAAGCTCATTTTAAGTGCACCTTTTCCAAAGAGCAAACCTTCTTCTTCTCACCACAACTACCACGCTGATGGAATAATAAATACTACATTTGCTCAAAGCATTTCAGAAACAAAAATACTTAAAGAAAACCCAGTTCAACTAAAAACACATGTATTTAAACATAATGTCCTGTCCCCATATGTATTTCCTCTTACAGAATGGTGACATGGGCTGCAATTTCATTCCCACTGTGAGATCTCCTGACAACTCATGGAAAAATGAATCCCTGTTCTCAATGGAAACAATGACTGGTGACAGCTGTAATGTCTGATATATAAAGTATCACATGGACAAAGTTAGCCTGACTCCCTGCTGTAAATAATTAGTGGATTGCAACAAAGTGTATTTCACTACTTAGCTTGAAAAGAAAATCAATAGTCTAGAGTCTCAGCCGTGCTGTAAGATAAATGCAGAGGGAAGCCAGAGGTTGAACTGCTTTGGAAACTTTCTGACGGGCCAAAAGCAGATGCTTGGACAAAGAGAGCAATGGGAGCATCAACAGAGTGATCCTTGCCTTAGGATGCCCTCACTGCCATTGAAGGATTTAATCTGCCTGCAGAACACCTTGCTTGCTACGGGGCCACAACCTGAGACTCTGAGTCTCTTCACCCACTGCACTCAGCAATACCCTCAGTCACTGACCTCTGCAGTGTGAGCACACACTGTGCAAGGAAACACTTCATTTTGTTTCATCTCTGTGGCAAACTGATTCATTGCCTGTTCCTCAATTATCATGCCATGAGAAAATAATTATTTCCTTCATGTGTGCTGCTAAGCATATCTGAGTCTTAAATCACACGCCTTGTACATCTTTTCTTTCCCATTTGAAGAGTCATGGTCCAGCAGTCCTAGGAGACAGAGCACAGGTAATCTGGTGCTACCTTACATTTTATGGAGTTAGAGAATCAACTGCATCTCATACCCAAAATATGTTTGCATAATGCTTTCTGGTTTAGCTTACTTGCTGGTCTCTGACCTGTGGTAGGGATTGAGCTGAAGTACTTCCAGAACAATGAAGAGGGATGCCCTACAAGCCAAGCTCTTCCAGCTGAATAACAAGTTGCTATCTCTGGACCTTTCAGAGATACCATTGGAGCACCTGTTGAAACATCTATTGAAATATTTTTCCTGCTACAACTCTGACATTAATTCTGCAGGGTTCCAGTAAAACCAATTCTGGGATGTTATACTGAACAAGCAGTTCAAGCATCTTTGAGAAGCAACACTGATTCCTTTGGGAAGGAAGAGTTTTCATACCTCAGTGCTTAGGAACTTAACTCATCAGTCTCTTCTGCTGCACTTCATGGAGAGAGCAGGGCTTCTCCTGAACAGAAATACAGCCTTGGATTTGTGACAGTGCCCTCTGATAGCCCCATTCCTCTTCACTGCCTACAGCCAGCTAGGAAAAGCACGTGCACAGTTAGTGTGCAGACCTTCCCCTAGGCTCCTGTGTATCTGAAAGCAAACATTTCTGCTCAGATATCTGATCCTGGACAAAGAACCATTATTCTTTACAAGGTGCCATGGTCTCCACCCATACTAATCTCCCTCACATCCCAATAAGTCCGCATATGTATATACTTACACATCTGAAATGATCTGTATTTTTCTGTGTGTAAATACAGAGGAGCCTGATTTGTGTTCTGCTGCAGGGCACAGGGTTATTCCCAGGTTTCCAGCTGCTGTGCCCAGCTCACCCTGCACGCAGAGCTCCTGCAGAGCCAAGATGGCCATGCCTGAGAAGGCAGCTGCTGAAGTGACACAGCCATTTCTTGCAAGCATTGGACAAGCTCATTGGGAAGGAGGCTTGAGACCTCCCCAGGATTATGTCTTGCACAGGTGGCCTGTAGAACTTCACTGGATCCTGTTCTTCATATTTAATTTTTTTCAAAGCTTGCTCACTACATTTATTACTGTAGTTCTGACTAAGCCTCCAAACTATTTCTATGGGTCCTGAACAATAGCAATCATTTAGGATCGAGTTCAACTTGCTAAACTTATCTAGCCTAGATCTTTAAAACTCCACCTCTGACAAATCCTGTTGATCACAGAACATAAAGGGTATCAACCAGGAGAACCTCGGTTTAGAAGATAAATGAAGAACACCACGAGAATCTGCCAAAAGGCTTTTTCATCGTTCAAATCCTCTTAGCAACAATTCTGTTTCTAAAGGGCAATGCAGATGAGATAAAGATGGTCAGGTTTCTGAATAGTCACTCTTGTCAGTTATTTCAGTGGCACTTAAGAACTCTGTTTAGGACCTAAAATGACCTGAAGAAGTTGTGAAGGTCATTCCTCAAACAAAGGGACACTACAACATGACCATATATTTACAAAAGGCTATTTTCAAAGACTGAAGATTTTACTTAACTCTCTTGATGGGCAGCAAAAATATTTAGGCTGTTTTGTAGAAAGACAAGTAAAATCAGTTTCAATTTGATTCAGTTTGCTGAAAAAAAATTCCTAATGCTTAAGCATTACTATTTACTGTTGAAGCATTTGCCTGGAACAACATCTAAAGTATTCTAAAGAAATCACTAACCTTAAATAGATGGGTAAATTTCAGTTTTGACTCTCTAATTTGCATGAAGCTGAAATTATGACAAAACTAACTGCATGATGCAACTGATCTATAAATGGACAGTTTGTCTTAGGCTCATGCAAGACAAGAAAATGATGCATGTTTATGATAAAATGGTGAAATGGTATTGCTGTCATTATTAATACCAGCATTATGAGCCACAATCTACCCCACTTACCATCTAACTCTAAAAGCCAAACTGGACAGTCAGTTTTACTACTTTTCATTTATCATGAAAATACATTCCCCTTTCCTATCTCAGTGAATTTTATATTTTATTTTGGGGTGCTTTTTTCCCCCTCTTTTTTAGGCTATATGGCAAGAAAATTTCTAAACCCTAAGATAAGGAGAACACATCTTACTGCCTCTAAATTCCTTTCCTTAATTAATGAATATGCTTGTGTTAACAACAGACATTTAAAAATGCTATATTTTGAGACTGCACGG
Organism: Ceyx cyanopectus; assembly: GCA_013401355.1. Taxonomy (NCBI): domain Eukaryota; kingdom Metazoa; phylum Chordata; class Aves; order Coraciiformes; family Alcedinidae; genus Ceyx; species Ceyx cyanopectus. Next base: position 15,862 of record VYZU01031430.1, read on the forward strand.
ACTATACTTAAAGGAAAATACATATACTCAGAGCACTAAGAGTCACTAAATAAGGTCCCCACCCCTGGAATCCAATAACACACATGCAGCCCCACAGACTTCAACAGGCTTACCTGCATGAGGAAAGCTTGCAGCATCCCACCCTGTTCACTCTGATGTTTACTGAGTATCTGGTATTAAATGATGCAGATTCTATAGCATTTTATTTAATAGGATTTCCTTTCTTTTATCTCCAGAATTGTATCTAAGCAGAAAACCTAATAATGTCAAGAGGAGTGCTAGGATCTGTGATTGTACAATTGTGATTGCAGATTGTGTCTAATACAACACTGAAATTAGAAGGATGCATGCAGACCATGCAGATTGTGTCTATACAACACTGAATTAGAAGGATGCATTCAGACCATGTGGAGCACAGATGTGTTCAGAAGTGGCATTAATCTGCTGATCTATGAACGTATAACAAATTAGCACTATTTATGTTCAGAAGAGACACCTTGCTCTCAGTAGCTAAACATTAGCTTTAGATAAAATAATTTCACTGACCTGTCCTTAAGCAGCAGCTCTGAGGAGGGAGGCCCCTCTGTGCCTGCCGGACGTGACTCAATGGTTTGATAGAAGGACTTGAACACTAAATGCAAACATTTAAGCTCACCTGCCCATGCCCTCCTTAACACACCCAGAAGAAGTGCAAACCTGTCCTCAGCTGCCAGGAAAACACCACTAGACATCATGTAACATAATGAATTAAATTATAACAATGTAACTGCCACCACATTTCATTCTTTCTTGTTACTGGCCACCACAGAGGCAGGTGGAGGAGCTTTCTGCATCACACCAGTACCAAAGCAGGTAACAGAGCTCCAGCAACCCCTAGGGCAACTGGTGCCAAGCAGCTGAAATAGGTAATATGAAGGGTTTGCTTTAATTTTAATTAGATTTCTACCAAAGGGATAAGAAAGTGTTTTAACTGGGATTTTCAGAGAGTAGTCTAGAGGGTTGGGGATGGGGGAGAAATGCATCTAGGACCTTCCCTGACCATCAGAACCCTGTAAAATATTCAAACAGAGGCATCAATTTATGTTTGTCAAATCCCTTACTTCACCTTCCCCCAGCTACCAGGTTAACAATGGGCCATATAGAACTCTCCCCAAGCTGAAAACTCAGCTCCAGTATAATCAATGCCAGGGTGAAGTCAGAGCTACAGCCACAAATCAACTTTTGCCTTCATGTACCAACCTCATGTAGCAAGAAATTAAGGGGTTCTTCAGTTGAAAAAGAACATAGGAGCTTGCTCTGCTTGCCCTATGCCAGAGCACAGTGGCCTCCAGACCAAATTTCAAACAAACAAACAAACAAACAAACAAACATGTCATTGTTTTGGGGTTATTCTACCTGACTCACTGACCTCTGCTCCCCTACCTATTTTTTTTCTGTGAGGGGGAAATTTAACTTCACTGCCTTTAAGAAATTTCCTATTAGAAAGCTGTGGTTTCCAGTGCATTTTTACTGCATTTTCCAAAGCTGTGTCATCAGAGCAGGGCATATTCCTACAGAAGCTGGAGGTCCTAAACTGTAAGCCATTAGAATAAATAATAACAAATGTCATGGTTTGTTAAACCTGTAATCTGAACACACACACAAATTCATTTCACCGTGTACAGTTACTTCTGAAACTCTGCTTTTCACATTTTCCTGGCAATCACATAGAGTCACAGTCACCAAATATAAGCCACCGTTCAAAGTAATCTCATTTTGTCTTCTTTAATGCAATAATCAATCTTAATGAAAAAAAGATTCCAAACACTGAAAACAAACTACAATCTGACTTGAGAATCTGCCTACAGAATCAACAGGTAGAATCAAGATTTTTTAAAAATAAAACGAAACAAAGCCAAGAAAACAAAATAAAAGCCTCCAAAACAACAAAAAAAGCAGAAATTCACATTTCTGTTGCAAAAAGAGGTTTTGATTCAAAACACCAATGCAGCACTGGTTTTGTATTACAGAATGCAAAGAAAACTCAGTATATCCCCAACTACAGGAATACAAATTATCAAATCACAGACTGTAATAAAGACTAGAACTTTAGGAGATAGAGTGAAAATCCAGTCCACAGCTAAAAGAAAACTCTCAAATCCAGGGGAAAAAGCAACATGAATGATTTCATTTTTGATCAGATAAACCACTAAGACTAACATTGCTGTCTGATTTCTAGATAGCAGCAGGACATAGTCACTGATGGGGACAGTGTGAAGAAGTCTGGTTTAAAACAACAAATAAAACCCCAAGCAAACAAACAAAATTCCAGTACCAACAAGTAAGAAATCCTAAATTTAAAGAAAAGCCTGAAGTCCTACTTAGTGTTGTTACAGATGAGTGGTGCCAGCATTTCAAAACCAGTAAAATCCTTCAGAAGTGAAACACTATTCTCAGCAGTTTCTGAGTCTCAAACTCTCTGATCTTTGGCACTACACAAAGATTAGGTATAAAGTGTGAAAGATGAAGCTCATCAAGGTAAACAAGCACTAAAAAAAACCCATAAGATAAAGGTTTTATAAAGAAGAAAAATTAATCTATTTTCTGAATGCTGTCTAAAGATGGGAAATTCCATCTTAGGGAAAAAAACCTTCAAAGTTTGGCTAATGTTTGCTTCAGTGTTGCTTAGACACAGAAACAGATGAAAAGAGATTTTTCTCAAATCAAAACCAAGCAAACAACAACAACAACAACAAAATCAGATATACCATTTTTGTGAAGCCCGTCTCTGGACATCTCATGTAATTTCAACAGCCAGAAAAGCAGAGAAAATGTATTTCCAAATGTCAATTGACTCACTGCCACAGAAGTGGTGCACACGGGCTGCTGAAGACAATCATTTGTAGAGCATCCCACACAATATAATGGGGAAAACAACAGAGCTGGTTGAGAAAAGGTGTTTTATTCATGTCAGTAAAATTAGGGGGGGAAAAGTACCAGTCTGGGGCTAAGACACACATCAGCTATGGTCATAGTTTAACAGTCTGTTAGCTAATTCCTTTTCTCCCCACCTTACTTCAGCTTCTGAGACAGAAACCATGCGTTCCAGAAGCTCCAGCACAGAAAGCCCAGCCAGACCACAGCTGAGCCAGCAAAGGCCAAAGGACCAGCACAGAGAAGAGGCTGGTTGCAGTGGGAGAGGAAATGTGCAAAGAAGGCAGGAGGAGGATGTAGCCCAAGCCAGTGCCATCCTAAGAAGCCCTGAGGCAGAGAAAAAGCACAGAAGTTCTTTCAAGAGAAGAGAGGATCTCTCTCGTGATGACTTGCTATTTCTTCTTAGTGTCCTCGAGGGTGAATTACAGGTGATTTGTCTTATTTTATATATTCCAGATTAAAACACACTTTGTGTCGTCCCCCAATTGACTGCAAACACCTGCTGCTTTCACCTGATGGAAACGCTGCACCTAACTTGATACAGAATGATAAATATATACCACAAAGTTCATATAAATGCAATTTATAGCCACTATTTAGCTATCAGCTACAAGAAGTGCTTTACGGCACCCCTAAATGCAATATATAATTATTTTTATATATATATAATTAGAATCTTTCTGTGGTAGGCTGGCTGCAAAGAGTAGAGATGGTCACTGATTTTCCACTTGTTTCCAACTGCTCACGGGCAGATGGAAAAGTCAACTGGACAAAGTGGCATCAATAGTATAATGTGGTTTCAGAGCTTATCACTGAGATGGTATCTAGGTGGCTCACACTTAACATGTGCATATATATTTACATCATAACACACAGATGTTAAACAGAACACACACGTGCAGTGTGTTTGGCAGAGGTGCCAGTCTCTGAGGGCAGACCCAAGGCAAACTGAACAGAACATTTCACTGTGCAGACACAACAGTGCATTCCACGGGCATTTCTCTCCTGCTCACTTGGTCTTTTTTAATTTAGATTAAAATTCAGATGTCACACAGTCCTCCAAAACACTTTTCCTCTCCAAAAAAAGAGATGTTTGTGTATATATAGACACTTACTACACACACACTTCATTACACCTGTGTAATATAAATATATATATATATAAAATGAACAGACTTCAGTGCTTCAGATTTAAAACTGGAACAGAGCAACATGAGAAAATGGAAAACAATGAACCTGACGTGAATGTTTCAAATCATCTCTGACATTCCAAAGGAAGCATTATGAATGAAAAAAAAAAAAAGTTATTTTTTTATTCCTAATTTTCCACCTCCAGTAATGCCAAGTAAAACCTCTGAAGTTCAGATGTCAATGCAACCATAATAACTACGTTTCAGGGTTAGACGCCATTCCTCTCCTATCCAGAATGCTTAAAATGCAGAAGGTGGGGTTTTGATAAGATTTTAGGAAATATTTCTTTTTGTGCAATGATGGAGGATTAGAAATAGATTATTTCATATTTTTTTAAACTCCTAGAGCAGGTGGTGACCTGAACTAGTTTCTCCCCTACACGAAACATTAACCAGGTATTATCAGTAAAGAACATTCTCATGAGAAAATCTGCACAATATTTGCAGCAGGTGCTCTGTCCCCCTCCAACTTAATGTCTAGGATCTAGTAACTTTTTGTTTTGTTCTGTTGGGGGTGGGTTTGTGTTTTGTTTGGTTTTGTGTTTTTTTTTATTGTGCTTTGTTTTGGGTTTGTTTCTGAAGTAGAAAGCTGACCTGCAAATATGCATATACAGTTTAAGAAAATACAACCTTACTTTGTGTTTCTGCAGGCTCAAGATGAAGTTATAGGAGTACTTAAGGCTGAAAAAATTGACCTGGCTTTGCTTGAAGCAAAATATGGCTTTGTTACTCCCAAGAAGGTGTTAGAGGCCCTCCAGAGAGATGCTGTTCAAACAAAGGTGGAGCAGTGGCAAGAAGATATCTATGAAAAGCCTATGGGAGAGGTATGAACATGTAATTGATATTATACTATCCTTTCCACCACATTGAGCAGAAAAGATATCATAGACTTCAGTGGAAGAAAACAAGTAAGCTCTGGATTCAGAATCTAACATGAGTGCAAGTGCCAGCAGAAAAAAGTCCAGGGTTCAGTGGGGTCCCTAATAAAAGCAGGAGTGTATAATGATATTTACACTGCAAACTGAGGGCTTTAGACATAGACACACAGGATTTTGCCCTCCTCAACCTCAACATCTGATAATTAATTGGCTATTCCTGATGCTGTCTTATTATTATTATATTATTATTATTATGTGTCCCCATTCATCTCCCTGAAGCCAGCTGGTAAGGGTGCATTCAGCACTAATGGCAGAGCTACCTTGACACAACCTACACTTTCTGAACAGTCTTATCTGAGTTTTCATTTCTGCCCTGCAATGCAAATCACTGGTTCTTCAAATCCCTTCATTTCACAGTAAGGGAGTTCTTCCCAAGTAACTGTCTCCTCTTGAATTTAAACATTTTTTTAATATGATGCTCAGTATAATCATCATAGAAATAAAAGCAGAAATTGTGAGTAAGATTCTTCTGCCAAGTGTTTTCCAAACTTTCTGGACAGAAATATGCCTGTGGATAGAGAGTTCACTGCAGAGAAAATTATGTCAGGCAATAGGTCAACACCCCTTTCAGAAGCTCAAAGGTTTAAATCTCTGGCTATAATCTGAAACATATAAAGTTCAACTATGGAGGTTAATTTATTTTAAAACACTGTGGCATTATGTCACAGAAACTTTGAGCACAAATGGAAATTATTTGAAGAGAAGTCCAGAAAAGTTTGAAAACATAAATTCAGCTTGTTAATTTACATAAGTTTATATATACATGCTTTTTCCTCCTTTCGCATCATGGCAGAGAAAGGATTTCTAACACCACTGTATGTGGCAAATCCAAAAGGCAAAGGTAAACACCCTGAAAGGCTAGAGGGACCACTGCCACTCTCTACATCTTGATAAATCCAGGGATGCTGTAATCAGCAGGCACTGCACAAATTCAGTTTCCCAAATTAAGGCAAAGGCCAAGTTCACTTTTTTGGTTTTGGTTTTCAAATTTTTATCAAAAACAAGGGAGAGGTGGAACCAGCCACAAGGTAGGGGACTGGACCACTTAAATTCCTGCTTTGCCACCATGCCTACGTACCTTTGTGTCTGCCTACAAAATACCTCCTGATCCTGTGTCTCCAGAGCACGTGTGTGTCTCATCCTTGACAGTTCAGCCTGGTAGCCCCGGACACAAGAGGAGCTCCCCAAAACCCAGTTGAAAACCCAGTGAATATCAGAAGGCATCTAGAAGATTGCTGGTCCTTTGACATTCTCTCCCACCTCGCTCATCTATCCTGAACTTTGTTTTCTTGGTGAATGGGATTAAGAATGTAGTAGGGAATTTTGGTGACAGGACAGTTTTACTCACTAGGAACAAGATCCACAGGTGAAGAAATGTAAAATTTTAAAAAGAAGTAATGCATCTTCCTTTGCAACATGTCTGAGGAGTGTGACAGACCAAAACCGTGTCTTCCTTGGCTAGCAGTTGTTTTGTTAAAGTAAAGGTTTCCTTCAGATAAATTTCACAGTCATAGAAATGTCTGGGTTGGAAGGGATCTCTAGAGCTCATCTAGCCCAACCCCTGCTGAGAGCAACTAGAGCAGGGTGCTCAGAGCAGTCTCAAGCCCACCTAGAATGTCTCCAGGGATGGGGCCTCAACCACCAACCTGGGCACCCTGTGCCAGGGGCCACCCCTCTGATGGGAAAGAACTTCTGCCTCAGTTCTCATCTCCATCCACTCCTTGCTCATTCCAACCGTTGCCCCTTGGCCTTTCCCTGCAGGCCTTTGCAAACAGCCCCTCTCCTGACTTTTATAAGCTCCCTTCAGGCACTGGCAGG
>VYZU01031430.1:22758-38504 GCA_013401355.1 Ceyx cyanopectus
GTCCACCAGGACCCCCAGGTCTCTTTCTCCAGAGCTGCTCTCCAACAGATCAGCCCCCAGCCTGTGCTGATCCATGGGGTTGTTCCTTCCCAGATGAAGGACCCTACACTTGCTCTTATTAAACTGCATTCAATTTCTCCCTGCCCAGCTCTCCAGCCTGTGCAGGTCTCTCTGGATGGCAGCACAGCCTGCTGCTGTGTCAGCCACTCCTCCCAGTTTGGGGTCAGCAGCAAACTTGCTGAGGGTCACTCTGTCCCCTCATCCAGGTCATTGATGAATATATTGAATATTGGAGCCAGCACTGACCGTTGGGGGACTCCACTAGTTACAGGCCTCCAGCCAGACTCTGCTCCACTGACCACAACTCTCTGGGCTCTGTCCTTTCTATCATGCATTTACTATGAAACCAGAGAAAAACTGTTTTTTGCTATACCTGTCCACCTTACAAAGGCAAATTGATGCTCTCATTCTCCATGCAGCTACAAAGCAGTTATTTCTATTAAACCCAAAGTCACTCACCTACTGTGTGAAGCAGAAACTTCTTCTGCCGAGACACCTGTTTCTCTATCAGAATGATCAATGAGGAAAGCACAGCCCTGGGAACAGTGACTGTCAGTTAGTAGCTGTTGGGGATCAGTTATCATCAGTCAGGAGGAAGAACAAAAGGTGATTGAGGGTCCTGCACAGCAACACCTTCACTTATTTCTCTAGTGTCAGAATGAGACTGACAGAAGTAAATTACATTTCTGAACACATACCAAAGGACCTGACCATTAGGCTATTAGATGCATTTCATATTGTTAAGCATGTCTGACAATCTTTCATAAATGAAAGCCTGGGTAAGTTAAGAGTTTCAAAAGACTTCAGGAGCTTTTGCTTTCTTTGCAGCTTGATAAAGTTGTAGAGAAACAGAAAGAAACTCACAGACGAATGCTGGAGCAACTTCTAATGGTAGAAAAATCACACAGACAGACACTGCACGAGCTAGAGGAAGAGAAGAGGAGGCACAGCAAATACATGGAAAAAAGTGATGAGTTTACAAACTTACTGGAACAAGAACTTGAAAGGTAAGGTTACCTCTTGTCATAGTACTACAAAATACCTACAATTTATATTATGTGTAAGGATCTGTCTGCTTTTCTTTTCTATATCCACTAAAACTCAGAAATATTTGTATTTTGAGACTTCAGCTGTGAAAACGTAAGTGATTGCTCATAAATAACAGCAATGTCTCCATCAGCAGCTGAAGTCGGTTGGCAGACTGCATTGTTGCAGGATGACAGGTATATGATGCAATAGGGAACAGGAGAGATGCAAATGTGACAAGTTATAACCTATCTGAAGCAAAGGAACCTTTCAGCATGTAGAAGATGTTCAGTGTGTGCTGTGGTATGTAAGCAGCAGCATGTGAAATCAGGCCTGCAGCCTTTGGTAACAGGAGAAAAAGACACGAGGAAAAAAGTAGGTGTTTGGATAGACCAGAGAAATAACAGAGAAAAGTAGCAAAGGTAGAGGATAATTTACAGAAAGTGTTGAAAATAACAATGCCATAGAAGTTGTCATCTCAGGAATGCCATTAAAAAAAAAAAAAACAAAACACAACAAAACCAAACAAAAAAAACCTCAAACAAACCAAAAAAACCCCGACAACAAAACCAAAACAAAAAAAACCCACCAACTTAAAAATGAAGTGTAATGTAGAAAGGCCCCAGCTTGTTTAAGCCCAGTGTGAGGGTTTCCATACCAATTCTCAGAAGAAGGGTTAAGAAGAATGTGATGTCGTTCACTGCCTTTTAAAAAGACACTTAAAGCTCTGGCTTCTCTGAATCTACAGAAGAACTGAACACATCCCATGGAAAAAAAAATCATCTAATTTTGAAGAACATTTCCTATTCCCTGGATAGCTACTTCAGAAGATAGGAGAATATTGTCTCTATTTCCTTTTGCTTTGGAACAGCCTCCAGATGGAAACTGTTGGGTGTGAGACCGTCAGGCCTATTCTGAACTCACGTTGTGCAGAGATAATTCTTCCTCTGCTTTGCCTGTGTAACATCACGTTCCATGTCTTTTGGCAGCACTCACCCTTTGCACTACACCTCTCCCCAGCAGGTCTATCCAAGATAGCATATATCCTTCCTGCCTAGCACACAGCCAGAGTTATGGTCTGCAATTAAACAGACTGGGGAAAAAGCCCTTTGCTTCTCAGAAACATGTGAAGAGATGCAGGCAGGCACAGGCAAACACAGAAAAATACATACAAAGCACATGCAAAGTTCCCCCACCAGGCACAGAAATTGTTTTGTGTTCTTTTTTTCTCTAAGAAAAAAAAAGAGGTGGGTTTTTTTTTTCTGAGTTGGTTTTGGTTTTTTTTTCTCTCAGAACTGGTTTTATGAAACTTTATCATACTGGGAGCCAAAACCCGAGATGAAAGGAAGTTTGAATCTCTGCTGCCTTTTTCTCACAAACCAAGAGACACTCATCTCTGAGAGACAGAGCTAGACAGCTACAGCCTAGCTGTTGTGTCCTACACCAGATGTGCTCACAGGGAGGAAAAGCTGCACTGAAGGGAATATACTCTGAGCATCAGAGTCCTTCTATATTTTTGCTTCTGAAAGCAGGGTTGCCATGGGATTAAAACTCTCTTTGCTCCCCCCCTTAAGAAGGCTGTACAACAGTCACCTGAATTATCTGCAACATTTAGTCTATCTGCCTGAGAAGAAAAAAATAAATTAAAAATTGGTGGTGGGGGAATAATTGAGGTGCCTTCTGAGACCCAAGAGGATGTAATAATAGATTTCAGAGTAAGCCTCAATTTTTGTATTTTCTTTGGAGGATGTGTTTTATGTGGAAAACCTTAAGGGGGTGTGATGTCACAAGTTGAGCTGATTCCAAAATGTTTGCCAAGTAATGTCACCATCAAGATCTCCATGCAATTGCCTGCTGTAACAACACCAGCAAAAAAACAAACAGAAAAACCCCCCAAAACACCAACAAAAACCTCACACATATCCAAAAAAAGGTCTCTGCCAGTTAAGGCACAGCTCCTTTCATATCAGCCTGCCTGACCTGACATTCAGAACACAAACCCACATGCAAAGTGACCTCTTCCTCCATTCCAAAAAACCTTAGACCCATTTAAATATTCTCAGGATGTGAATTCTGCTTTTGGAAACTCTAAAGAATTGAGCTCAATGAGAAGTTTCATACATAAAGAAATGATGAATTTTTGCTTCCCCCAATGGAATATATATATATATATATATTCATAAAAAGCAGTACAAAAATCGTAATTTTGGAAAGTCCATCATGCAAGGTCCAAATTCACCATCTGAAAGTCCATCAATGGACTTTCTTCCTTTTTCAGCCAAAAGCAGCATTCACTTCTAAGTGTGGAAGTGAAATTCCTAACAGCATTTCAGTTTCAAAGTATAATCCTGAACTTCCAATTAATTAGTCAAAGGTTGTCTTGGTTTTATCAAAGAGCAATACTGCAGATTACGCTCAAGATGTTCTTGAAGAGTATAAAGTGCTTACAAGGCAAACAAGGCACACAACTAGTACATGATTAATTCATTATGTGATCCAATTTAAAAAAAACGTAAGGAACAGTGATGCTGAAGCACTTAAAACTATTCTTGATAAGAGGTATAAAGGAGCAAGCTATCAGTCAGACACCTATGACTCAATTTGTTCTCACATTTCTTTTTCATGCGTGCATGCTCAGGAAGAACAGAACTGAAGATTTCTTAAATAAAAACTTTAGTTATAAACTAATTTATCAGATGATCGTGTTTTGCACAATCTAGGCATGCCTCCATCTCCAGGGCCTTTCTGCTGCCTTACTTCCTCCATACATGACATTTCTCATTACAAGAGTGAAAAAACATGTTTGGATAATGCAAAATATCACCAGCCTTCACTGGCTCAGTAGAAATTCTTCATCATTCAAGAATCCCTTTGACTTTATAGCAAGGCACCCATTTCACCTCAGCGTTTGCACATGTCAGATATGGGAGTTTGTGACAGGACAGATTTCTAGATTTGAGAACTGAATTTAGCATTTTAAATCAATTAACCCTTTAGCCATTGTGTTTTCCTTGTTGCCAACCAAAACTAATCCTCCATAGACTTGAAAGATTGCTCTTCCAAACTGAAAAGAATCCCAGTGCTTAGCTATTTACCAGCAAGAGGATGACACAACCTCAAGTATTTACTTATTTACATCTTAGTAACAAAGGCACAAAACTAGGAACATTAGCACAAAACTTTTGAGGGTCGGTATAGCAGCAGTTAACAAGGTGTTTAGTTTAAGGATCATCTACTCAGGTTAGGGTATTTTCTTGCAGGGACAGAAGCCATTGTAAGTTTTTAGTTTAGCTCTGAGTTCACACTCACATAAAGGTCATAGAGAACCTAGGTCAAAGAAGAAGAAAACCACAATTGTTAACGTATAATCCTAACATTTCCTAAAAGGAAACTTAATTCTTATGCTCTAAGTGAAAAAAAACAACAACCACCACCAAACGAAACAACCAAGCCATCCAACCAAACTCTATTTCACTGTGTCAATGTTTTCCTTCAAACATGAAGGCCATTTTCAGTGTTAAAAGTTGCCATCACTATCCCCATCTGAGGGGTCAGCATTCACCAAGCATTCCAGATGGAATCTAACCTGCAAAGCTCTCACAGCTCCAGCCCCATCTAATAACAGATGACAGCACACTGAGCTTGTTGCTCCAGCTGCTGCCCCTCTCGAGGTCAGACAGCTACCACAACCTGCTGAGTGACACAGGGTGGAAGGGATCTCTGGAAGCCCCCAGCACAACATGCTGAGTGCAGGGCTCACTTCGTCATCAGATCAGTTGCTCAGCCCCTTGTCCAGATGATTCCTAAAGATCCTCAAGGCATTCTGCTGCCTGCCTGTGCTGCTGATGCAGTCTTTGCTGTCCTCACCAGGAGAGCCTTTCTCTGTTTCACTGGAGGTATCACTCTGCTCTGACTTCTACCCCACCTTCACCTGCAACTGCTCTCATTAAAGGCTGGATAACTTCCCTTCTGGCAAAGCCCTGAACCTAAACCATCCCCACTGTCTGTGCTCTTTTGGCTGCCTTGGACACAAATGAGCTTTCAGCAATTCCTTGCCATCTTACCCACAGTGTTTCTGTGGCTCCAGCTGGACTCACTTCTCTAAGTGTTTCCACAGTGTACACTGAGTTAAAACTCAGCACTGTTCACCCCTGCTCCATCTAGAGCCCCCCACGGCTCTTCAGGTCTTTTTATTCATTCACTCTGCTTCTCCTCACAGAAACTCAAAGCCAGCCATCATCTCTAGACTGATGGCTGAGGTCTCCTCCACCCACCATCACCACCACAACAAATCTTGCCCTTTATGAGCAACCTGCCATCATCCCAACTCCAAGAGATCAGAAGATAACTCAAGTCTTTTATCCCTCTGTCTTTGGATTCATCCTTAAAATTCTAATACCTCAGCTCCTAGAAGTGGGGTAACAAAATCATACTGCTTGTTACGTGGCCTGTCATATTCAGGCATATTTTCTACCTGAGCCTTTCTATTCACTCATTCTTCTTTATAGCACCTCCAAGAAAAGAAAAACTAAGATTAAAAAAAACCACCAAACTGAAAACAAATCAACAAAACACAAAACAAACAAAAAGTCAACAAACAGAATTCAAACCTATCTTTCTGTCCATCCAAATAACTAAATCCTTTTACAAGCTCTCACTTTCAAAAGGGTTGGTTTTTTTAATCTTTCTCACGATCCATCTCACTCATCTGTATCTCTTAACTGGATGCACTCTCCTGACTGCATCAAGGCTATTCTTTCCTCTTGGGCACTTTTACAGTATACTCTTACCCTCTCAGGCAGTGTTATTACACTGACAACACATCACACTAAAAACATCCCCAAATTAAATCACATTTTAACACTGCTTATGGATTGAGTAGGTAAGAAATGTGATTTCAGAAAACTGAGCCCTCCAAGGTTAAGTGCTTTGTTGTGGGTTGTTTTGGGTTTTTTTTGAAGTGGCAGATGAAAGTAATAACATAGACTAAGGCAAGTGAGCAATGCCTGGGAACTGGGACAGGGTATCAAGGAGAGAAAGAATCATCTCAGCTGAAAGGGGAAGCGTGTCAGTGGAACACTGCTGTGCTTTAATTCTGACACACTCACACACTGCAGTAACCAAATACTGTCTTCCCAGCTCTGCAAAATTCTATATTCTATAACCATGGGTATCATTAATATTTGCTGGTTTTCTTAATGAAGCTAATGAAATATTATAAGAAGCAGGACATGATCTTTATAGAAAGCTACAGTAAAAATAAACACTGTCAATGTATTTATTCTACACGTGTTAGCAGCAGTTTTTAATTTCATGCACACTGGACTATTGTTGTAGATTGCATTGTACTCAAATGCAATCATTTCCTTTGAGCTTTCTGGCAAGGAGTTCTATATATTACATATGCTTCAGACTATGTCCTGCAAGTTGTGAAACGGGTGCCAGATCTGTGTACATTTGACCTTTTTCATGGGTATCTATTGCTCTGGAGGTGAACGAGACCCACCACAAGCAAAACATTAATGCTCTTATTCTACATGACAGTCCCACTAACAATACCACTGAGGCATGAAGATGGACTCGGGGAAGTGATGCATGCAGATTAATTACCTCATGATTCTGTGTGCAAAACTATGTACTGCTGCACTACATAACTGCAACAGATGTGGTGAAATCAGCTCCCTGTCAAAATTAAAGGATTCCAAGATTTCCACAGCAGTTTCTGTGCACGACACAAGGTTAAAATACTTATCTTCAAGCAAATAGATTAATAGATTTCGGGTTAGCAAAGGGACTGCAAACCCCAAAACTGTTAAACTGGGCACATTATGTTTATTCAAAACGAAAATTAAGAATAAGTACAAGTAGAAAACACAACCAGGAAATTCTCCATACCTGTGGTGCAATTCTAAATTATTCCACCTACAGTACCCAGCAAGAAGATGCAAGATCTAGGTGATACCCATTTCTCATGCAACTCCACTGGCACTGGTGGACTGGCAGACAGAAGTGAGTGAGGCTCTTTTATTTTCAACCCCAAGCACACATGATGGTTGTTCACTGCTTCAGATGTTGTCATGATTACCAACCAATGCTGATGCCTACTTGAGGCTGAGGACACAGTGAATGCAAAATGGGAAAAATGAGCCTCCCTAAGATGGCAAGTCTCAGATATTTATGGATTAACACCAACTCCATAAACCCTGCCTGGAACCCAGCCAGTGATGAGCACAGACCATGAAGCACTGGCCAAATAAGCTCATGGGGATGTGCTGACCTCAGGAAAGGGCCACTAGCTCCAGTCACCAATTTACAGATCCAAATAAGACTTGAGTGAACTGCTCCACGGGCAGTACTGCATAACCAGCCTAATCATAAGCAACAATAGAAGCAGATGACTGCACAAGACCTGTGACCAAAAAAAGACATGGTGCACTTCTGATTCATGGCAGGGTGGGGCTGAGAGAGAGGGAGAAACTGGCACAGGAATTTGCAACTGGAGTTTGAAAAGAAAATGCACACCATCAGACAGAGAGAGAAAACACCAAGTTGTTCTCCGAGATCCAAAGTTTGACACTATCATAACCTCCAGGAACAAATTACTGCTATGGGAAAAGCTGTGCTCCTGTTGGGAGTGTGGAGGAGGAGGAATCTCCAAGAAGTTAAGATCTTTGTTGTGGCAGAAAAACGTAGGTGCTAAAATTAGTTTGTTATCTTAAGAGTGGTCAAAAGAAAAATGGCCTTGAGAACTGAGAATGTAGGTCACACATCAGTTACTGGGACCTGTGGGATAAACTCCTGTAAGTTTCCCATGGCATGCTATGAGCTTCAATGCATTTATGCCCAGCTACTAAAATATCCAAGCGTTATAAACACATATGAAAGAAACATTAATGGGAGACAAAAGCAGTTTCAGAGAAATGTCATGCCTCTGTTCTAAAACGGTAATTTTAAACAGAGAATAAAACAGAAAACTGAGAAATAATTCTGTTGAGAAGAGAGATGACTGAAGAAACAGACACCAAAATCTTTTTACATTCTCATTTTGATTTTCACAGAAGTAGATTCTTTTTTGGAATTGTTTCTTGAGCCTGCAATGCACACTGCATAGTTTTTCAGGAAAACACCACACTTGGACATGGTAACACATGATCTAATTAGTTTCTGAAGACCAAAAGCACAAACACAATGAAAAAGTATGTTCATTATTTGAACCTACCTGCTAAGAAGTTGAGAAACAAAAAGGCCAGGAGGTCATATGAACATCATATGAACTTTCATTTTTAATAGAATCATAGAATGTTTAGGGCTGGAAGGGACCTCCAAAGGGCATCCAGTGCAGCCCCCCTGCAGTGAGCAGGGACACCCTCAACTAGACCAGGCTGCTCAGCACTCATGTGTCAGACTGCTATGTGGAGCAAGAGAGGTTGGGTGATGGCTCAGAGTAGGAAGTAGGAGCAATAGGACATAGACACAAGAAAAAAACACTGGATCATCTAGTCTCATCCTTGGCAACAGAGGGTTGCTCTCCAAACACAGTTGACAATTTTGCTTCTCATTTTAGGTGTCTGAAATACAGAAAGCTCTCAATCCCTGTGCTTTCAAAGTTGTCATAAATCAAATAATACTTCCCTATTCACAGTCTGAAGGAATTCCAGAGACTGAGCAAGCAGAGAGGCTTAACCAGTCAGTCCCTTCACCTTCCCACAGCAAGTGTGTGCTGGGGAACACACCTGGTGAAAGCCAGAGCTTGGACAGACATACTGACTACAGAAGGCTCCAGCAATGAAGGCTTTTGAGCCATTAGTTCATCATCAACATTTTTTTTTTTAATTTTCAGGCAGAAAACCCCTAAACTAACAGTTGTGATGGGCTGAAGTTACAGAAAGGGGAATTTCCTTAGCCTTGGATTCGTGGTGTCTTCAGGTTACTGGAGAAAGACACCTGCTCCACAGACATCATCAGGATAGATGCAACAAACAGTGCTTCTCTTGAACTACCCTTCTATTTCAGTCAGTCATCTTTGCTCCCACCTCCCTTGGGCTTCCTACATGCTGTGCCAGCCTCTTGCCTCCCACGGCCTGGGAAAAAAAACCTGGCCAGGACCAGATGAGACTGGAAAAGAAAATAAATCTGAGCAGAAATGGACACTGTGCACCCTCCTCTCCCTTCGCTCTGATCTCCACGCTAAGAATTTTAGGCTTATCAGAGAATTCTTAGCTCTATAAAATTCATTACGATGTCATTTATGACTACTAAGATTACTTTTAAGAATGTTCAGATGCTACAATTTGTGTTTTAAGGCATCAGGATATTGGGACATCACTTATCCTAATTTTTTTATCCAAGATTCAACATGCTTCTCATTTGACAATTTTATCTTCCATCCAACTGGGAAACTGAGAAGCAAGACACACTCCTTGAAATTCTAAAATTCTGGTTTGTTTTTTTTTCAACAGTGTTGCCAACTAAACTCTGGATGTCTTTACATTCTGTCAGACAGGGGAATGAGTCAGCCTGTCCCTAACTGGCCTTCTAAAAAGGAAATAGAGAAGTTTGATGACATACTTGGATAAACACACTCATTGGATAAAATGACTTAACTTTTTATATCTCTGAGTTGGCTATAAAACTTCAACATCCATATAGATGAGATTTAAGCATAGGAAATAAAAACTACAGATTAAAAATAAGCAAATCCACTGTATGAAAACTCAAAAGGACCTTGTAAACATGCTCTTCAAAGCTCCCCCATTGTAATACAGCACATCATCTCTAAATCCATGGTATTTCACCCACATTTCTTATTGAAATCACAACCTTATATAGATCACCTTTGGGTCAGGATCCAGTTTTCTCATGGTCTCTGAACACAACATAACAGCCAACACTGTATGTTTTATATCGTTTATATTTTTTTTTTTACTTTTTGTATTAGTAAAGTAAATTGAAGTATCAACTTCAGGTGAAAAGAAAGAGAAGGTGGCAATTTAATGTAAGGAAAGGCTAGCAGGTGTTCCAAACTGGGTTTTTACCAGCTTCATAAAATAAATTATTTATCCTATATGAATGATATAGTAAGCTGTTTTCCATACATGCTCATATGTATTATAAAATTTTAAGATTAGTCTGATCTAAATTTCTTGTCTGTAACCAATCTTAAAATTAAAGTAATTTAATATCACTCCAGAATTCCCTGTCACCATTTCATTAAAGCCTGCAGTTGGATGCTTACATAAGCAAAGATCTGAGACTCAAAACACTATACACAGGCTTGCTCTTGGGTATTTTGACTGCTAAATGCAAAGACAGTTGGTTTTATAATACCCAGGAGGCATCCAGAGCATTTCTTGAAGAAAATGGAGAAGGAGCTGTTCATGATAAAAATAACAACATATTAAGGAATTTTCAAAGTGCCTGGAGACAAATTGAGCTTTTTAGCAACCTGACTGCAAGTCTGTCTCCATGGCTGCATCTTTGAAATGAGCCTAGCACCAAAATGCAGGTTCAGGAAGCAAAGGAGCGTTTCAGTAAGTAATTCAGAAAATGATGCAAAAAGAAAAGATTCAGTTTTACTAGACTTTTGGAATAGAATGCACAAGCTTTACCTTAAAGAAAATATAAATAGGCTGCTGGTATTTAAGTTTAAAACGAAGACTGATTAAACCTAGCAGAGGGTTTGAAGGAGCAAAGGCATGCACACTTCAGGATGACACATCCGTGTGGGATGCAATCAGTAAAACTCAGTATTCTTGGAAATAAAGCATTAAAGCAGTTAATGAAATTTGACAGGAAATAGCAAAGCTCTGTCTAAGCAAACAGCATTTCACCCCAAGAAGAGTTTAAAAAAAAATGCAGGAAAAGAATAAGGGTGTAAAGGGCTCCTATATAAACACAAGTCCAAGAGTTCAAGATGAAAACTTGACTGTCCAATTTTAAATGCAGACACAGATGGAATGTCTTTCTCCAAGTGTGTGGGAAGAAAACATTCAGAGGAATATGAATATACTATTGATAAAAAAATAAAAAATAAAACCCAACAAGACAAACCAATCACTATTTGTTTTCTAACTGTTTGGCTAAGTCTGGAGTCACAAACCATGTTTCCATTAAGAACTGGATCTTTGAATGCTTATTGATGAAAACCCTGAGCTGGCAAGCCAGCAGAGTACAGTGGGTATGGAATTGTCAGTGTAAATGTTGGGTTTTGTTCACCACAGCTCTCTTCAATAAGGAGCTGGCCAAGAGCCAAGGGAAAGTGAATAATTTCAAACACACAATCAGTTATGTGCCGACATATTTTGTTTAGTGTTTAATAAGTACTCCAGGGATGGAGAAATTACTAGAGCACTTTGTCTTGACACGAGCTAAAGGGGTCCTCTCTTGGCACCACGTGTTTGGAGTTGTGACACTGATGCCCGAGAGGAACACAGGGCTGTCAATGCACACACGCACAAATGCACTCATCTTTTGGCACACAGCAACACTGATACCTTTTAATGGGAAGTGTTGCACATCTGATGTTACTGCATTCCATCTCTGAAGTGAAATGAGCATATTCAGTATCATCTCTATAGGTGTTCATACATTCACTTACCCATCTACTCTCTCCACAGGGTTTGTTGGTTTATATACAAAGGAGGGACACAACCTCATAATAAAAACACCCAACACATGGTGAGTGGAGAGGCTGGGCTGCTCAGGAGCTGCTCTTTGTCTCACGTTACAGAGAAAGAGAACATCAACTAACATAAAAACAGAGTCACTTCAAACAAAGGAAGTGTATTAAAAAGTTTTGTGCTTCTATCAGGTTCTGACACTCACTTTTTACCAGAAGTGTCTGAGCCCAAGAACTTAGGAAGTTCTCCTGACAGAGTTTAGGAAATTCAGAGACACTGAATTTGTTAACAGTTGTTTCTGAGGATCCAATAGCGAGCAGGAAAAAGAAGAGAAAATTAGTATTATTTTGAGATTAGCTACATCTCTATTAGATACATGTTTTTACTGCAAGCACAACAAATAAACCAGAAGTTATTCGGCGAGGGTATCCATCAAATAAAAGCTGCAGCCTCAAGAATATGAGTTGCACAGAGCAATGTACTGCATTTCCCTCTTAAAAACAAAAGGAGAATTCACATCTCCTTTTTAATTTTTTCTTTAGTAACATTCTGAATGCAGACAGAAAATCTTTATCTGATATCAGAAAAAAATTACTATGAAATATTAAAGTAAATTTTATTAAACTTAGTTTAGGCAATGGTTTTATGTCACCAAGTCACTATGAAATGGCAACAGCTGTTGTTGGTGCCCGAAATACAAAGAAACAACTATGGAAAAAATGAAAGTAGAATGTTTTGGGATTTCTGGAAGGAGAAGGAAGAAAAGGAAAAGGAATTTGAAATGCCTGCTTCCCAGGGGAGGCAGGTGTAATATTCCTGAGCTGGTGACCATAATCTCAAAAGGTGAGTTTGGGTTTCAATTACTGCCATCTGTTTACATCCTTGAAATCCNTATTTACAAAGGTTCTCAACACTAACATGTTGCATCCTCCTCTTAGGATATTTAAGGAAAGCAGGAAAAGATGCATAAAAAGATTGCTGTGTTTCAAATGCTGGGTGGCAGATTTAATGGGATTAGATCAGCAGGCCTAGATGGGAAGGAAAAGTGACACTTCTGATCAACACCCCACAATTCTCATGCTGACAAGTCATAGGGAGACCAGGATTGAAAAGGGCTGCTCCCAGTGACCTCATGGCAAACCAGACAAAAAACAAGTTAAATACTGGAAGAAGATACTGATTTTTGTCAGCACCACTAATCGAGTCTACAAATAAATCAGTCTGTTGAAGACTAAGCATCAAATAGATCTTAAAAAAAAACAGATTAATAATTAGGAGACAGGCCCCCAAAACAAGGAGAAAAGTCCTTTTCTGACCTGCACGTCTCTAGTCCACACATAATCAGTTACAGGGTACTGCATGCATGGAAGTGATCCCACCAAAGTCAGCTACTGACAAACAAAACCCAGCAAAGCAAAATACAATGGAAGAACTGAATGCATTTAAACTGAAGTAAAATAGGACATGCAGAAGCTACCAAGTAAGAGTGTATTTAGAAATTCCCGTCTCCTCTTTCCTCTGAAACAAGCAGTACTTTATTCATGCTTGTTGTTTAAAAATAAAAAGGGTAAAAAAACAAAAACAAAACCCAACAAAACAGGTCATGCTCCCATATATAAAGGAAGAAAAAAGCCCTCCTAACTCCACAGATTTCTAAAAATTCCTTGCATTTTCCTGTTTTTTTGGCTAACATGGGTAACAACTAAAATAACATCAATAAGTTTGTTTTCAAAGCATTTGTTTTCATTCCTGCTGACAGTAGTTGTGATTTTATTTGCTCTGCTGAAGAAACTAGATGAGATTTCTCAAGTTTTCAGGGCATTAGTTGTTAACAGAGTACTAATAACGAAGGGTTTGTGGTTGGGTTTTATTTAAAAAGAAGCTAAAGGTGTCTTTCAATCTATTTCTAGAAGTTTAACACTGCATANTTACCCATCTACTCTCTCCACAGGGTTTGTTGGTTTATATACAAAGGAGGGACACAACCTCATAATAAAAACACCCAACACATGGTGAGTGGAGAGGCTGGGCTGCTCAGGAGCTGCTCTTTGTCTCACGTTACAGAGAAAGAGAACATCAACTAACATAAAAACAGAGTCACTTCAAACAAAGGAAGTGTATTAAAAAGTTTTGTGCTTCTATCAGGTTCTGACACTCACTTTTTACCAGAAGTGTCTGAGCCCAAGAACTTAGGAAGTTCTCCTGACAGAGTTTAGGAAATTCAGAGACACTGAATTTGTTAACAGTTGTTTCTGAGGATCCAATAGCGAGCAGGAAAAAGAAGAGAAAATTAGTATTATTTTGAGATTAGCTACATCTCTATTAGATACATGTTTTTACTGCAAGCACAACAAATAAACCAGAAGTTATTCGGCGAGGGTATCCATCAAATAAAAGCTGCAGCCTCAAGAATATGAGTTGCACAGAGCAATGTACTGCATTTCCCTCTTAAAAACAAAAGGAGAATTCACATCTCCTTTTTAATTTTTTCTTTAGTAACATTCTGAATGCAGACAGAAAATCTTTATCTGATATCAGAAAAAAATTACTATGAAATATTAAAGTAAATTTTATTAAACTTAGTTTAGGCAATGGTTTTATGTCACCAAGTCACTATGAAATGGCAACAGCTGTTGTTGGTGCCCGAAATACAAAGAAACAACTATGGAAAAAATGAAAGTAGAATGTTTTGGGATTTCTGGAAGGAGAAGGAAGAAAAGGAAAAGGAATTTGAAATGCCTGCTTCCCAGGGGAGGCAGGTGTAATATTCCTGAGCTGGTGACCATAATCTCAAAAGGTGAGTTTGGGTTTCAATTACTGCCATCTGTTTACATCCTTGAAATCCTTAATTCATTAATCCACATGTAAGTTATTTTTATACACTCATTTCTCCACACTAATTAGCTTACATCCTAGGAGTTTACAGCTTTTAAAAACATACATTTTGCTTAAAAGGAGATGTTATAAAATAGCATCAGAAGGCATTCTAGACTTAAAAAAACCTAATATTTACAAAGGTTCTCAACACTAACATGTTGCATCCTCCTCTTAGGATATTTAA
Organism: Ceyx cyanopectus; assembly: GCA_013401355.1. Taxonomy (NCBI): domain Eukaryota; kingdom Metazoa; phylum Chordata; class Aves; order Coraciiformes; family Alcedinidae; genus Ceyx; species Ceyx cyanopectus. The sequence continues at coordinate 37,525 of VYZU01031430.1, forward strand.
GGAAAGCAGGAAAAGATGCATAAAAAGATTGCTGTGTTTCAAATGCTGGGTGGCAGATTTAATGGGATTAGATCAGCAGGCCTAGATGGGAAGGAAAAGTGACACTTCTGATCAACACCCCACAATTCTCATGCTGACAAGTCATAGGGAGACCAGGATTGAAAAGGGCTGCTCCCAGTGACCTCATGGCAAACCAGACAAAAAACAAGTTAAATACTGGAAGAAGATACTGATTTTTGTCAGCACCACTAATCGAGTCTACAAATAAATCAGTCTGTTGAAGACTAAGCATCAAATAGATCTTAAAAAAAAACAGATTAATAATTAGGAGACAGGCCCCCAAAACAAGGAGAAAAGTCCTTTTCTGACCTGCACGTCTCTAGTCCACACATAATCAGTTACAGGGTACTGCATGCATGGAAGTGATCCCACCAAAGTCAGCTACTGACAAACAAAACCCAGCAAAGCAAAATACAATGGAAGAACTGAATGCATTTAAACTGAAGTAAAATAGGACATGCAGAAGCTACCAAGTAAGAGTGTATTTAGAAATTCCCGTCTCCTCTTTCCTCTGAAACAAGCAGTACTTTATTCATGCTTGTTGTTTAAAAATAAAAAGGGTAAAAAAACAAAAACAAAACCCAACAAAACAGGTCATGCTCCCATATATAAAGGAAGAAAAAAGCCCTCCTAACTCCACAGATTTCTAAAAATTCCTTGCATTTTCCTGTTTTTTTGGCTAACATGGGTAACAACTAAAATAACATCAATAAGTTTGTTTTCAAAGCATTTGTTTTCATTCCTGCTGACAGTAGTTGTGATTTTATTTGCTCTGCTGAAGAAACTAGATGAGATTTCTCAAGTTTTCAGGGCATTAGTTGTTAACAGAGTACTAATAACGAAGGGTTTGTGGTTGGGTTTTATTTAAAAAGAAGCTAAAGGTGTCTTTCAATCTATTTCTAGAAGTTTAACACTGCATA